>SNQJ01S0199137.1:0-17106 GCA_010110895.2 Picea sitchensis
AGATACATGAAAAACATTGTGAACATGCCTCAAAGAATCAGGCAAGGCTAGTCGATAGGACACGAGCCCTTTATTTTCCACAAATTTGAAAGGTCCCATAAACCTAGAAGAGAGTTTATAACCCTTTCTAAACTTGATCGACCTCTTGTGCAGTTTCACCCGCAACAAGACTCGATCACCAATTTCATAACTACGGTCAACACGATGCACATCGACATAACTCTTATGTTGATCTTGCGTTTCTTTAATCCTTTGTATTATCGTTTTCACTTGTTTTTCAATTTCTTGGATTGCTTCTTGTCCTATCAAGACCATATCCTCAATTAGATCCCAACTCAAAGGAGTTTGACACGGTCGATCATAAGGAAACTCAAATGGTTCCATCTTAATGGTTCTTTGATAGTTGTCGTTGTACGCAAACTATACCAGTGGAAATAACTCTTCCCACCACTTCTATTGGTCAATCTGGTACATACACAACATATCTTCCACGATTTGGGTCATTCTTTATGTCTTCCCATATGCCTCCAGGTGATATGTGGTACTAAAGTTAAGTTGGTTTCCCAAGGCCTCCCTGAAACTAGTCCAAAATCGTCCTGTAAACACCTATCCTCAATCGGATATGATGTTCTTAGGTACACCATACAATATCACAATATAACCGATAAAACATCTAGCTTTGTCTAGTTCCTAATACGTCATATACATAGGGATAAAATGTGCACTCTTAGTCATAGTTTCAACTACCATGAAATGACCTCCTATTTAGATTCTGGAATAGTGTGTGGTTGTAGTAATCTTGTCGGATGTCTATGTTTATCCTTCACTTGCTAACATTCTAGACATCCCTCCATGTAGTTAACTATGTATGCCTTCATTGATTTCCAGAAGAATAAGGGTTTAAGGTCTGCCCTCATCTTCGTGACTCCTGGATGATCCATGTACACTAATCTATGAACTTTGTTTAAGATCAAACTTCTCAACTCGTCATTAGGTAGTATGTAAATACAATTATTATACCTCATCAATCCATCGTTTTCCAAAGTATATCCTTCAAACCTAGGTACCAACATGGTGTCTCGTCCGATCTTTTTCGTAACCTCTTTATACTAGTCAGAGTGGTGTTGTATAGTTATAATCTTTTCTCGAAGATTTGTCTGAAAAAGTATCACCAAAAATATGCATGGTCTCTGACTCATTGCATTTTCCACTCTGTTCATTGTTCCTTTTATGTAGGTAATCTCAAAATTGTACTCACTAAGCATTTCTCACCAACGCCTTTGTCTCGGGTTCAAGTAAATTTGCGTAAAAATGTGTTGCAAACCATAGTGGTATTTTTTTCAGTTCGAATTTCCCTCCAATCAAGTAGTGTCTCCACAGTCTCAGGGAATACACAATGGACAAAGCTTCCAAATCATGCGTCGCGTAGTTATCCTCATTCTTTCTTAATTTCCTAGAGATGTAAGCAATCACTCGACCATCTTGCATCAAGACTCTGTCTAAGCCTTCCTTGGATGCATATGTGCATACCAATAATTCCTCGTTCATGTTAGGGACTTTTAGTGACGATGCATTCGTGAACATCTCCTTGATACTTTGAAATGCTTCCGCACATTTCGTAGTCCAAAAAAACTTCTTGTTTTTCTTCTACAATTTCATGATCATATTTTCTATCTTCGAAAAACCTTCGACGAACCATCGATAATATCCAGCTAAACCCATGAAGCTACGTACTTTTGGTACGTTCGTCGGTGCATACCATTATATAATAGCCTCTACCTTTGCGGGATCCAAAGTGATGCCTTCGTTGGAGATAACATGTCCCAAATAATTAATCCTCAATTGATAAAATGAGCATTTCGATAGTTTCTTGTATAATTGTTTCTCTCATAAAAACTATAGTACCAAGCGCAAATGTTTGTCATGTTCTTCCTTCATTTGATAATATATCAAAATTTCATCAATATATACTTGAACAAACTTGTCCAAGTATTCTCGGAACACCCCATTCATAAATATCATGAATACCCTTGGGGTGTTTGTCCATCCAAACGGTAAAATTGTAAACTCATAATGCCCGAACCTCGTCTTAAATGTGGTCTTAGGAATTTCTTCCTCATTGATCCATAACTAGTGATATCTTGATCTCAAGTCGATCTTTGAAAACACCGTTGTACCTTTCATTTTATCAAAAAAATCGTCTATTCTTGGCAATAGATACTAGTTCTTGAACGTTTCCTTGTTCAATTGATGGTAATCAATGCATAGTCTCCACGATCCATCCTTATTCCGTATGAAAATAACATCCGCACCCCAAGGTGACACACTTGGACGTATAATTCCTAGGTCCAATAGCTCCTTCAGTTTCATTTTCAACTCCTATAACTCAGGGGTCGGAATCTGATAAGGCTTTCTTACTACCGATTCAGTTCCAGGTTTTAAGTCGATGGTAAATTCCAACTCTCTTTTAGGTGGAAAATCGGGTAACTCTTCTGGGAACATGTCCACAAACTCGCATACTACCGAAAGGTTTTCTAATCCTTCTGTCATGCCCTTTTCATTCAATGTTAAGATTTCATATAGCTTGCATCCCTTGTGCATGCTCTTCCGTAGCTATAAGGAAGAAATGAACCTTAGGGAAACTCCCTGGTTTATTCCGAAAATCACTCGTCTTTGTCCCTCATCATCGGTCAAACTCAACTATTTTGTTTTACAGTTGAGTATCACATCATGCGATTCCAACCAATCCATATCGATCATGATGTCATAAAATCCTAAGATCATGACATACATGTTGGAATTCATTACAAAATATCTTAGGTTGAGGCTACAGTCCGTAACCTTTCCTCCAACCTTATGCTTGGATCTCGAAGTTGTTTCTACGTAGCTAAACTCATCCTATTTTAATGCTTGTACCTTAATTATTTTTAGCGTTGCGCCAAAAATAAACCTCTCTATAGAAGTTATGGTCAACGATGGTACCTGAAATCTTGAGCACAGTAGACTATTGCTCATCCTAACGATTATTCACCATCGCATGAATCTGGTGGGCCTTGCCCAAATCTCCAACTGCAGTGTGTCTATTTGACCCAACTTCTCTGGCCCTCTCAATCGGACAATCACGCTGGTAATGTGTTTCTCCACAATTCCAGCATCTGGTCTTCGATCCAATACTCTTGGTCCCCGAAGTAGAAGTTGTTGGCCCTCCATCCTGGAACCCTGGTCTGTTCTTTTGAACAAGCCTAAATTGTTGTTGTTGCAGATGACACTACTATTGGTGTTGTGATCCTCTGTAGGTATTCCACTGTTGAGGATTCGGTCATCGTGGTGTCATGAATTTGGATCCTCTCGAAGTACCTCATAACCCTGATGAATTTCTAGCTGGTGTCTAATGTTGTTATGCACCGGATGTCACCTTGCTCGTTGGTCTTTCAGGAGTCCTTCTCTGACCATCGCTGATCAACTCTTTCTCAGCTATGAGGGCCTTTTGGATTGCATCGTGCAACGCTTGAGGCATTAGGATCCTCACTTTCGCATGAATAATCATGTTAAGGTCGAACACAAACTTGTTGACCTTAAGCTTCTTGGTGTTCATATGTGGATCATACCTAAGCAGCCCCATGAATCGATCCTCATACCCTGGCACCGTACGACCACATTGTCGCAAGGAGTTGAACTCATTGAGCTGGTGCTCAATGAATTCCCCTGATAAACACCTCTCTCAGAACCGCTCCTCAAACAGTTCCCATGACACATATTCGACGACCATGTTCAGTTGTGGCAGGAGCGTGTTCCACCATAGAAGAGTGGTCCCCTTTAGTTGAAATAGCTCCATGTGGAATTTCATGTTGGAGGTATAGTCGCAAAGTGCGAAGTACATCGCCATGTTCTCCAACCATGCCTCAGCAGTTGCATCGTCCGTGGAACACAATAACTCAAGAAACTTGACCTTCTCGAGTTCTCTGTGAATGTAACTGGTACCAGTTCCAGAGTGTTGTGGACCCTCAGGGGGTACAAACACCCTAGACTCATCTCTATCTAGACGATTAATAAAGGCCTCTGACATCCTATGAAAGGATCTCATCAACCCAATCACATCCGCCACAAGAATCTGCTCCTGTCCAATGACCTTTTCTTCTTCTTGGGAGTTAAACCCCTCTGGCGTGAATGCTACTGGAGGCATTGTGTCTCTTCCTCTACCACCACATCGTCTTCCTCCATGACATCCTCCAACCATGATTACCTGCAAGGACATAATTCAATTTAAATAGTGATAAACTTTTAATCAAGTGTTTAATACAATGGAAGGCGTAATGATCCCAAGTCACAGGACTGAACCCGCTCTGATACGATATGTAATGGCCCCTCCATTACAAGTAGTAAAGTGAAGCATAAAATGTAAAAAAAAAAATTGCATTAGGAAATTAACGTAAAAAATATAACTCACAACAACACAAACTCAATGACATCATAAGTAAAATAATTACTAGTTAATCATCATTGAAATAAAAAAGGATGCATTCAATGCATCAATGAAATGATAGTGATACACACACATAAATAGCGGAGTCTCTTAGAATATCACAATCAACTTGAAATAATTTATAAACAATGATCAACCACATAATGAATATTAAAATGACTAGTCGCCCAACCTACCCTGCAAGGTTAGGACCTCCAGGACACATAAGCAATGCTCAAGCCCAGGATCCAATTGATTTTGACCATTTAAGGTCTCAGGGCTGGCAACTGTTCTGAGGAACAAGGAGGTGTCTTCTTCCCACCAACACAATCCAGTCCCAGAACCAACTAGATCAATCAATCAACTTCATTACCTTTCATGCCACAAGCAAATTTAATTACTCCATCATTTATACATCTATAGAATTCATGACACATGAGAAATCTACTTTATTTCGCAAGGTGCAAGAGAATATAATTAATAAATCGATCATATGAAAACATTATTTAAGGGCACAAGTATAATCAACTTTATTTTCAAGATGCACGTGATCTAATTATCGAATTAAACACAAATCAAGATCATTTAATTTTAATCACTTAATTAAACATACATCATCATTATTCAATGCGCCCAAATAATATTTTTATTTAATCATGGAATAATCCATGGCGCATGGTAATCATCTATTTGTAACTGGCGCAAGAGATCATACATGCTTAATCAATCATATGTCATTCATTTTTCTAAAGGCACAGAGAATATAATTACTTAATCAATCATACAACGACATAAGACAAGGCTCAATGTAATCAACTATGTTTATTTTCAAGGCGCAAAATAATTTGATTACTAGCAATCACACGTCAATGCTATTTAAGGCGAGCAAGTAACTAAATTCTTAACCAATGATACCTCAGCACAAATTTCAAAGCACACAAGTAATTTAATGGATAAATGGCCATAAGTCGATATCAGTTAGTGGCACAATAGAAATTCAACTCCCATATCAAGTCTTAAACCCAGATCTAAAAATAGAATATACCATTTCGCAACCTGAGTGCTAGTGCAATTTACTCATTCACAATCACTCTGGTTCCAACCAATACTTGAAATAAGTAAGGAAATATTCCTTCTAGAATTGAATAATTAATGTTGCTAGGACCCAGGGTTCCATTAGGTTTTCATAATTAAAGGAAGGAGCTATAATTGAGATGTTCCAAACAAACAAAATGTGTAGAAATGAAGAACCTTGTAGTTTGCAACCAATAGCCTAACTATCTAATATGGTAATGCAATATCTTAGGTAGAAATTGATAGCTACCCTTTTTAATAACATTTACACATACATGATATACACATTATTATCTTGTACTATAACATGACATTTTAATGAAACACATATCAATTTACATTTTTAACATTGAGATATAAAATGACACTTAACAACACATATTAAATTTGAAGACTTCTAGACATCATAAGGAAAAGGACATATATAAAACTATGTGATCACATTTAAAAATAAGATATATGCTTTTGAATATTACTAACTAAAATCAAATGAAACTAAAGGACACTCCAATGTGCAGACAATCTTCTAATGCTAAAAACTTGTAGGAATAAGGAAAAAGGAAGGGACATTAAATAACTTAGAGACATGAAGGAAAATGGAAATTTTGTAAATTCCCCATCGACGTGGAGATAATGAGGAAATTTATGAGCAAGGAATCAATCGTAGAGTGGGTAATTTCCTCATCAAAATGTAGAGATAAATGAGGAAGTTTCTGGGAAAATATAGTGAGCGAAACCATAGACAAAAACGAGCTAAGTTGTTGGACAACAATGTGAAGGCATAGAGCTATATGCCTCCAGAAAACGATGAGAAAAAATGAAGTAAGATGCTAGGAAAAAGAGTGAAGGTGTAGAGCCATACCCCTCCAGTAAACGCAGAGAAAAAAAATGAAGATGTTGAGCAAAGTATGAAGGCGTAGATCCATACCCCTCCAGTAAACGTAGAGAAAAAATGAAGTAATATGTTGAGAAAAGTGTGAAGGCGTGGATCTATACCCCTCCAGAAAACAAAGAGAAAAATGACGTAAGATGATGAGAAAAGTATGAAGGTGTATATCCATACCCCTCCAATAAACACAGAGAAAAAATGAAGTAAGATGCTGAGCAAAGTGTGAAGGCGTGGATCCATACCCCTCCAGAAAATGCAGAGATACAAGATGGTAAAATCACATGCTATTTTCCCCCACAAGATGGGCATGTTTTACACATAAAACTGAGAGATGAATCCAGTAACTAAACGCGCTAGGAAGAACTCTAAATTTGGGCGAAACCTAACTACCAAACAAAAATACAAAGAAAGGGAAAAATCACATGGATATAGCACCCATAAATTCACAAAGGTTGCATGCCATTCACAGAGATTGGAAAGGAAAAAATGTTGTACACTCCAGAGAAATCACTGTGTAAAATAGGTAAAGATTCGTTGAGCAAATGTAGATAGAATAGTTGTGCATTAAGGGTAAAAATCGTTGAGTGTAAGTGGTAAAAACGTTGGTCAAAATCCAAGTAAATTTGTAGAGAACACTACAACAAAAATACGCTAAGTATTTAAGGCAATCACTTAGAATTTTACCAGCAAAAAATGTTGAGGGTCATGGAAAATCGCAAACGGGATTACAGTAAAAATGTTCAGAAAATTGGAGACCATTCGTTTTCTAAAAAGGGTTCAAATAATCGATGAGCATTAGATGCAATCGTTGGGTAACAAGTTAAAAGTAATCAATGAGAAATGGATATAATCGTTGGGTAACAAGTTAAAAATGATCGAAGAGCATTAGATACAATCGTTTGGTAACAAGTTAAAGAAAAATTGATGAGCAATGGAGACAATCGTTGGGTAACAAGGAAATCCCAGAAATTTAAAGGGACTCAATTGTTGGAAAAAACTCGACAGTATTGCTGGGAAAAGTTAACAAAAATTGCTAGCAAATGTGCAGCAGAAAACGTAGAGATTGTATGCGATAAAAACGCTGAGAGTACCCCAAAATATATATACAATCAACAGTTAATGCATTGAAACTTTAATGAAAATACAATAAAAACTTAGTACATTGCAACTCAAATGAAATACTATGAACAACAAAGATAGCTTGCTGAAGATCCTTGGCAACGGTCGTTCCCTTCGTTTTTTATCTTTCTAACCTTGAAGAATTCACTGGTACCTCCCAACCAACATTAAGGGTACTCTTCTTCCCCTTAGCACCCCGAGCCGCAAAGGGGCCACGCACAACCACAACCAGAATACTCTATATCCTAGCTCACCTCACAAGGTAGAGCTACCAGTCTCTTTCTCGAGATGGGCATCCCAACTCTGACAAGTAAAACCAATCATAATTTATGAAACATAACCTTACTCATACCAGTCATGATCCATTCCTCCTCTCAACCATTTCTTTTATAGAATTTTTCATAGTGACCACTTTTCATTGCACATATATTTCATTTTTTTTTAAACTAATTAGGAATTACTCCCCCCATACACTTGTCACCTATTCCCTTTGTTGCACCAATAAATACACTATTTAATTTAATTAAATTTAATTTCCCTCACCCATCATAAAAGCACTCCTAAAATCACTCCTAGTGTCCCTTTATCCCCTTATTTCCCCTTTAATCACTGACGCCTTTCTAAAATTGTGTTGTGTTTAATTTAGGAAAGTTCTTTAGTTAGAGTAGACTTAGATACCTTTCTATGCTTACGCATCTTTATGCTTTATTCCTTTCTCAAATTAAATTCCAATTTAGTATTTACATGCACAAGGTGTATTAAATCACTTCTTTAGAATTGTTTTATTTTTATTGATTCTTAATTTGATTTATTTCATCCCCTCATCATTTATTTTAAAAATTTAGTTTTTTTTTAGTCTTCTCACTCACTTAGACCTAGGCTTAGTTAATTGTTTATTTGCAAACACCTAGACCCTTAGTCATTACGCTTAAAAAATTCATCTTTTAGTTAATTAAAGAATGCGGCAGGTGCTCGATATTTTACCAGGTTTAACATCCACTCAAAGTTTTCTAGGCCACCTAGATTCTTTGAATCATTTTTTTTAATTTCACAATGTGCCCTTCAAGACGCACTTAGTGCTCCAAGGGTGTCACTTGCCTTTGATTCAAATTTTAATTACGTGACATGCCCTTCAATACGCACTACATGCTTCAAGGGTGTCACTCGCCTTTGACTGGTTTTCGTATTTTTCCAACCCTTGGAGTCAATAGTCCATTCAGGTGAGCTTGTGAGATACTAAGGGCCTCTAAGGAATAAGAACCTTGTCTTATTGCACGCCCTTTAGAATATTCGTGAGAGACTGTCTCAGTTTACCCTCACGACATCGTGGATCTCCCGAACTATGTAATCGTTAACCTACAATTCGATCCATGACAAGAGTGCTAGTAGGTTGTGACAGGGTTGCTGTGACACCTCTCCCTCAATATATGGTTGTTGTGCATGGCCTCGTTGCTCCTTATGTGAGTCAGATTAGCAAGCAATCGTCAACCTGCATCCATCAACGAAACACTGTCAATTATCTATAAGAAACATCATAATATACCTGATCATATGTCACATGTGCATAAAATAAATAATCAAGCCAATACAATCTACTCCCTGACTCAATCCGAAGTCCAAGGAGGTACGTTGATGCCATCAACATCCTCAATCTGTCAAGTGTCCTGCACACTCAGGGTAAACTTGTCAATAGCATATGTCAATACAAATATATCAAATAATATAACATCATAATCTATCAACATCACCATAAGAATCCATAAGCGAACAAACAACCATTACTAAAACCGGATCACTTACACGCAAGTGTCCTCAAAGAATAAGTCAGTAACATGTGCCCGCAAGAGCGGGATGTTACAAAAATTGTAGTGCTTCAAAAGGGCATAAAAGGGTCAAACTTAAGTAAATTTTTTTCCAACAAAATGTTTTTCAACACATTGATCTCAATTGATGTAACAAATGTACAAGAATTCCATATTAGTCTTGGAATGGTAGAAAACTTGGAATGCCAAAGGAATCATCAACACAAAACCTATCCATGAGTCTCAAACAATGGAAACCAACACTATTTTAGGTATCTTCCACCATGTTGTGATTATTTGGAAATCATAAGTAATTTTTTTGTAGTCAAAATATACTTGAAAATGCAAATAAGATTGTGTATCTGATACTCTTTACACTAAAAACTGACTAAAAAAATGCCACACATAATCTCTAAGTTAACCAATCTAGGAAATACTAGTGAGGAAGGCTCTACTACTATTCTATTGCATGTGTGTGTGTGTGTGTGTGATGAAAAATAAGCATATGCCAAAGTTATATTTTGGGCTCAATATTAATGAGGGTGTAATGGAGTTTAATGAAATATCTAGCAGAGTTTCAACAACGGGGTGGGAAAAAGTTTCATCAAAATTTGAACTTAAAATCTAAACTACAACCACTATTGATCAATGCCCCACCTTAAAAATATGTCATCGCAAATCACCATTACCATGTGTGTTTCCTATCTCTCCAAATCGATTTATAAGCTTATGGAGATGTGTTTCGTTCTTGATTAATCAAAATGAGGAAGAATTACTTCATTGGATTCCAATAAGGGTGGCTAGAGATTGTATGTTTTGATCAACACATAGAAACATTGTGGGTAATCAATGAAAGAGATGGGGTGTAAAATTTTTTGTAAATGGTGGTTGGTGTTGGAATAAGGTGCTTGATTAAGTAGGAAATGGAGTATAAATGAGTAGTCTACTAAGAAACGTTAGTCGTTCATAAGGAACATCTATTGTGGAGTTGATATAATCCCCATAACACTAAATAAATGAGGACACTCATGTTCCTCTACCATGCAAAAATAGGGGTCAAGCTTGTGAATGTGAATACAAAGAGGTACTCCATTGTCATTTCCAGCTTCCAAATAAATGAAAAGAGAAATAGTTTAGTGAATTAGGATAAACAACCAATTTTTTTTCATTTTTCATTTAGTTGGAAAGACATTCTTGATGTATTTTTTATGAAATTGTGTTTTCATTAAATTTTAAGCTTTGTGTATTAAGATTGCATAATTTGAATCCACTTTTAGATCAATATGTGCAACAAAAAAAAATGATTTGAAAGGATGTTTGAATATATTAGGTTAAATATGAGCAATGAAATTCCACTCTAATAGTTTCAGTGTTTTGGTTGAATATGAATAGTTAAATTCTAGTCAAATAATTACAAGGACAAGTCTTATGCACATCTCATAAATTTCACTCACATTGAGATTATAGGTTCTCTTTCTATATCTTTGCAAATATTGAAGGTTGTGTTGTCACGCAATTTGTACTTTGATATAAGGGAAAGGAAAATGAAAACAAATTGGCGTAACGGGAGACTATCCTATCACTATCACATCAATAGGATGTCTCTTTCTATTTTGGGTGGTAGGCCTAGGGGAGATGTCCCCAGTGACCTGGTTTTTGAGAAGGCGAAGGATAAAGGCCAAGTAAAAACATGTTCCCTCTCACAAGTCACCACTGATCGAAAAGTCCGGTTCAAAAACCAATAAAGAGATAATAAACCAGAAGTGTACCTGCCCGAAACAAAGAAACATAAAACTATATTTGCAAGAGAAGTTGTTGGTTAGTACTTCATATAACCAGAGACTTTCTCAATAATAGAGAATGACTAATATATTGATGAAGTAAACAAAGTTGTGTAGCAGCAATAATCAAAATACAATACTTCACAATTAATGCCTTAGAAAAGCTTCAAAATGAGAAGGAATGATTAATCATCAATGTCATAACACCAACATTCATTAGAAGAAAATAAGGCTATGCATTAGTCAATCTTTTCAATCGCTTAGAGAAGCTTTAAATGATGCAAAATATGGTTGTAAATTAATTGAATAATAGCAGCAATAAGGTTAGTAGATCGATCTAATATAGGGTTAGAAGGTGTTAGTAGTTTGTTCAAATATTTGGATGTTTGAAGGTTGTTATCAAAACACTCAAGAGAGAGATCTTATACTAGTGCTTTCATAGGGAAAAATGGAGTCAACAAGTGGCTGCAAGAATTGAAGAAGAAAGATGATATTAATAGAGCCAAAGACAAGAGGAATTGATGGATGAAGTGTCGGTAAATGAAGGCTTTAACCACCAAACCCTAGGCTAAAACAACTACTAAGGTGTAGGTAACCCTAGGCCTTAGTAGATTTTCCTCCTTATTTAACTCAATGATAAAGTAAAATTGGCTAGGATGAAGTAACAAATGCTATGGTGTTGCAATGGAAAGGCCCTAGCAATGGCTTCAATAAAACGGCTCCTTGGCACAATCTAGTAAGTGGATAGAAAATTAGAACAAGGACAATAACATGTGCTTGATCCCTAAGATTTAGGCTAGCAATTTCATAAGTATTTACAAAATGAAAAGTAAAACACCATAACCATTCAAGTAAGAGAAGAATTGCATATTTTTACTCGCATTCACCAAGAATCATCAATAAAAACCCTAGTTGTAGACTTTCCACCAAGAAAAATGCCAAAATCACCAAAAATAACCCTCCTCGAACACGTGCGCACTAAATTCCAGTCCAAAAACCCTAATCAGGGCCGCAAATTTCATACCTCACACAAGTGTGAGTGAAATATGATGATAAAATGAGAGTTTTGGCTCTCTATTTATACAATACCATCGACCTTTAATTTCACTTTAGGTCAAAAAACGCTGACATGGACAATTTACATCAAAAATATTTTTTTACATTAAATGTCACATTTAAAACCCTAAATCAAGCATAAATTATGATGTCATGCCATTTTAGGGTGACATTAGGCCCTTTTAGTGCAACATTAACCTCCTGGGAGAAAACGTTAGGCCTTCTTAGGCCTTAGAAACCTGCCACACATCCCACTTGGCACACAACTACCTCCCAAAACCTCCAAAAGCACTGGATGATGTCATGGGTGTTGTGGGTGACATCATGGGCCTTTCAAGACCTACGTCTTGGTGAAATGTGCACAACACCCCTAGGTACGGGTCTGCGAAGATGCCTCTGGTGGAACGTCCTCCTCTTTCTCCGGTACAATCCTCTAATCTCTCTCTCCCCCCTCTCGCGTTCTCGACATCCATCTGGTGAGATTTCATCCCCATGGAGGTCTGAACTAATTATCTCCCCATTTGTACCTGTCCATCTGGGTACCTACCATCGGGTGTGCACCTGTAACATCAACAAATACACCATCCATGGGTTCATAAGTCATAGGGATCATAGCAATGTCAATCACATCTAATCATCAAATTTATTAAACATGTGCATAAAACCCCTTTTACCCAGACAAGGGATCAAAGACATTATACTAATCTACAAGCCAAGTTTGGAGGAAAAGATAGGACGTCCTATTGGGCCAATGTTCATTGGATGTGAGATGTTTCCGGGAGAATTCAAATCTAATCCATGTGAGTGGATGAGGTGGTAAGGGATGTCTGGGCAAGGGGTGCAGTGATAGCAGGGCAATGCATGGCTTACATGTGGGTGCCTCTATAGAGGGTGAGCTGCACCTATCATGGATTAAAATGTTTCCAAGCCCATTCATGCCTTTTGTCTTTATTCTTATTGTTTTTTCTTTCAAGAACTTATTTAGGGGACACTTCCCTGGAGTGGTGACCAGTAGTGGCCATGTTACCCACAAGAGTTTCACGGAAATGAGAAGGATGGCTTGTGATGAGACCCCCTTTCTCTTTTCTATGCCACCAAGAACCACTACCCTGGTGTGATGACCAGTTGCTAGTAGTGTCATACCACTACATGTCCATGGAACTAATAGGATGGCTCGTGATGAGAACCCATATCCTCTAACTAGGTCTTGTTTTATTATTTTTATGGCTCCCTCTATTTCTTGCTAAGAAGATTTTTACTTCTTTCTCAGGGATCCTTGGGTGAAGCATATCAAGGTTTCATTCTTTGGCTTCTATATTTTTCCAGCTACTTTTACCCTTTGGGCCCTTAGCTCCTTCTTCCCACAAGGTAAGGTACAACCCTTAAATATTTTGCCAACCCAATGCCCAGAACAGTGTAATGGGATGGATGAGCGGGGGAAATATGGAAAGTGGTAAGTATGGTGGGAGAGGACGATGGCTTCTCATGAATCCCCCCAGTGGCAAATCAAACCCTATGGGTACCATCTTACTAGGGAATCCTTCCATTTCCCCCAGATATGTTCAAGTGGAGAGGTATAAGATCCAAGCACCCGTTATAAGAAAAAATAATTGAATGCACATATTCAAAGGTTTTGAGGATCACAATGACACATACCATGATATCCAGACTCATTACCTCATGGAGCAAGATCCATTTCTGCTACAGGACCAGGCCGAAGTGATAGATGTTGTTGTTGCTGACAAAGTGGAGGCACTGAAGAATGAAAATATGGGCCCTCCAGGGCCATGCTCAAGTTGATATGGCTCTTGCTACTCCATGTCTAGAACATGTGGGCCTCGAGACATAATCTCTTTAGTTATCCCTAAACTGGGGGATAACATTTGGCTCCAACTTGGGGACATGTTCTCATCGTAGATCTCATTAGAACCTCAACATCTCTGCCAAAACGTGTGACCTGCTTGATCTCAACATAAAATCGTTAGCAATCATATATATATATATATATATATATATATAATAAAAGAAAGAATACATACAGATGGAAATAAATACTATTCTAGCATGAAATGCAAATGGTATATACAATGAATGCAAATGACTACTTACTTGCACCTACCAGTTAGTTGAATGATAGGTCTTGTCAAATGATCAGTGAAACCATCTTAGAAATGTATCACAATACCTGCCTCTGTGCTTCATAATAAACCAAAACAGTGATAAGTTAAGCAAAAAAATAACATGGGTTAGAGAATGTATCGTATCATCGGAAACCATAAATTCTAACTCATGGAGGCAGGTGGGAGGAATAAAATCATGCCAAGTCATAATCCGAGGAAAGTGCTCAATACACTTTAGGAAGGGTTCGTGAAGAGTCATAGGCTTAGAAAAGTGACTCAAAAGGTATGAGAGGTTGTTATCTAGAAAATCCTCATAATCTAAAGCCTAGGAAAGGATTGACATGGACCTAGAAGATGACTGACAAACTCTTAAGGGAAGGTCAAAAGGTAGAGATGATAGAATTTTTCTTGAGGCATTCAACCTACCCTTCAAATCCATGGTTTTCCTTAGAGGAAACTTAATACAAAAGAGATACTAACCAACTACACCTTTAGAGACACAACAAAGTAAAGTAATCGGAGGTGGTTGGAGAAAGTTGTCACAAGGATCCTTCTTTGGGTGAATGATGTCCTTAGTCCTATAAATATCTGAGCACAATGGTGGTTGATAATATTCTTCATGGAATGAATCCAGGTGCTCAGAAAAGTACTCATCAAAATACTCAAGGTATGATTGAAAATCATCAAGAAAATATGGGACTAGGTCAACCTTGGGTGTTTGGAAAGTATCGGTAATTGTATCCTCTCCTTGTGTATTAACTCATCAATATCAACTATGTCACTATTTGTATCATAACATGAAAGATTCAAAACATTCAAGGGCTCATCCATCTCCTCCTCATTTCCCAAATCATAAAGTAGAGAATCATCAAAATTTTTGAGAGGAGGGTAACTTATTGTGTTTGTTTCTTCTTGTGTAGGAGATTTGAGCACTTGGGTGTCTTCAACATGCATCATTGTTTCATCCTTATGATTTGTTCCCACGCATTCAACTATACAATAAGAAGGATCCACCTTTCCTGGGGATTTGTCTTCTCCTTCACTCTTTGAATCATAGAACAAGGTATTTTCAAAATAATGAAAAGGAAAGAAACTAACCTCAATGTCTTCTTCTTGTGCAGAAGAAATAGGCTCTTGGATGGCTTCATCAGAGGGAGGAACACACATCAATACTTCATCATCCTGTTTGATGTCTTTAGGATCTTTCTCTTCAGCCATGTCTTCATTATCCTCGACAGTAGAATGAGTAATCTCTTGATCTTCCTCATGGGATTGGAAAACACCCTTAGGATCCTTCTCCTCAACCTCTTGTTGGTTGATGACTTGTTTCCCTCTTTCTTGTAAATTGTCAGTAAGATTTTGAGGGAAACTAATCTCTCCAAACTAAGAGTACCTGGGGAAAAAGGGACATTGATTTTGGTCCCTAGAGAGAAAATGTGTTTTCCCTTGGATAAAGAGATATCTGCCTCAATTTGCATGACCGTGTTATAAGCTTCATGGAGTGTTTTTGGCCCCTTATTATTTAGGGGAAACCCTAAATGCACCAAGAGTGCATTGGTATAGAGATACACAAGGTACTTGTCTTCAGGATAATATCTTCTAGGAATCTCATATAGCAATCTTTCAAACCTACCCTCGAAATCCCTGACAGTCTCGTTCTCAATTTGTCATATATGTTCAAGTATTTTTAGTAACGTTTGGATATATTTCAATTTCATACCCCAGTTCATGAGAAAGGTCTCTTCCAATTGGCCCATAGATGTGATTCTAGCGACACAAATATTATCATACCATTTCCTAACATTTCCATGAAGAGTGGCGGAGAAAAATTTCATTACCAAATATTCAACATCATCACTGATAGGATGGAGTTGAAAAAAGCCCAAAAATCAATCATGTGATAGTTGGCTCTTTCCCCATCACTACCAGTAAATCTAGGGAGCCACGTTTCATACTTTGGGGGAATTTGTCGAGGGTATCTCAGGATTTTACTCATGCTTAAAGGTTTGATGTTTCCCGGGTCCCATTGAGAAGTCATAGTTGGCTTCGTCACTAGTGGAGTCGGTAGATAAATTTCTTGCAATTATCAAAGAAATAAGGGAATCATTCTTAGTGGATTCGCCAGGTAATCTTGTAAGATAAATATTCTTGAGGAAAAGGATTACCGAAAAAGTGTCGTCTTTGAGGAGAATTGATCACTGTTCCCCGACAGCGGCACCAAAATGTTGTCGTGCAATTTCTACTTTGATAGAAGGGAAAGGAAAATGATGACAATTTGGCATAACGGGAGACTATCCTATCAATGTCACCTCAATATGATGTATCTTTTTATTTAGGGTGGTAAGCCCTAGTGAGACGTCCTCGGTGACCTGGGTTTTGAGAAGGAGAAGGGAAAAGGCCAGGTAAAAAAGGTTCCCTCTCACAAGTCACCACCGATCATAAAATTCGGTTAAACAACCAATAAAGAGATAATAATCCAAAAGTGTACATGCCCAGAACAAAGCAACATAAAATTGTATTTGCAAGAGCACTTGTTGGTTAGTACTTCATATAACCAAAGAATTTCTCAATAATAGAAAATGACTAATATATTGATGAAGTAAACAACTATGTGTAGCAACAATAATTACAAGACAATACTTCACAAGTAATGCCTTAGAAAAGCTTCAAAATGAGCAGGAATTGTTTGACAACACAGGTATTCCAACAAAGGACGAACACCTTCAGTAACCACTCACATAACCAGATCAAAGATCAACACACCGATGTTTTCACGTGGTAAAACCCCTACGGGGAAACATCC
>SNQJ01S0199137.1:17116-31098 GCA_010110895.2 Picea sitchensis
TTGTCACACTTAAAATATCAATAGGAAATCAAAGAGGGTTTTAAACATGGTAGGAACCAAGTGAGTAAACAATAGTGGCATCTCTAATCCCCAATCAGTATTCTCAACTAACATCGAATCATCCTTCCTTCCTAACTTACTTCCATCTTCCATCCTATCCTTTCCTCTGTTGGACTAATATGGAGCATCAACTATATTAACCTAACTCCATATAGAACCCGTAAGTGTAAGTGTCATACATCTCGACCAAGCTTCCCCAATAGGCAACTAACAGTCATCACCACATGTCTAGGGGAGCATGACTTCACACAACCCTCCCACAACTCTAGGTTTCGGAGGATAAACAGTGGGAAATACCTCCACCCCTCCTCATAGAAATAGGGTCAACACCCCACATCAAACCATACTGTGCAACTATTGTTCTTAGAGTCACATCATCAAACATCCACTCTAGGTAAGTTGTGCATCTTGTCAAAACCACACTTACCATAGATCATAGTAATATTTTGAATCATAAATTAATCAGTAAGTACAACTTATAGCATACAATATCTTCTTGATGTCTACAACATCCTAGTTACCTCAATACTATAGTCATTTGGCTATCACATAGCTCATCATCCTGTACGTTAGTTCACCAAATTTACATAAGAATCCATATTTTCATTGACGCTCAATTAAGAAATGTATTCATATTTACATCATGCATTTCATCTATTATACATTCACAACATAACTTGAATTGGTATACATGTACCGAGCTTACCCATTTTAATTTTCATGTTTAAATAATCAAATAACTATCTTTTTCATGAGCATATATCATGTAACATACAAATAGGTCTAGAGGTACACATCTCAATGTTTAACAAAGTCTAACTGACTCCAAACAAATGATAAACTTTAAATTATTAAGATTAGTAAACAACAATGTTCTAACTACCTAATGTCAAAATATGGGGCGTTACAAAAAAATAGTGAGAAAACACGAAAAGAGAAACTAGCAAAGTTGTTGGGCAATAGTGTGAAGGTGTAGATCCATACCCCTCCAGAAAATGATGAGAAAAAATGAAGTAAGATGTTGGGAAACAGTGTGAAGGCGTAGAGCCATACTACTCCAGTAAACGCATAGAAAGAAATGAAGTAAGATGTTGAGAAAAGTGTGAAGGCATAGATCCATACCCCTCCAGTAAACACAAATAAAAAATGAAGTAAGATGCTGAGAAAAGTGTGAAGGCGTGGAGCTACACCCCTCCAGAAAACATAGAGAAAAACAAAGTAATATGTTGAGAAATGTATGAAGGTGTAGATCCATACCCCTCCATTAAATGCAGAGAAAAAATGAAGTAATATGTTGAGCAAAGTGTGAAGGCGTGGAGCCATACCCCTCTAGAAAACACAAAGATACAAGATGGTAAAATCGCATGCTATTTTCCCCCACAAGATAGGTACGTTTTACACAGAGATGAATCCAGGAACTAAGCATGCCAGGAAGAACTCAAAATTTGGGTGAAAATTAACTTCCAAACACAGAGACAAAACAAGTGAAAACTCGCAGGGATCTAGCACCCATAATTTTGCAAAGGTTGCATGCCATTCAAAGAGATTAGAAAAGAAAAAGTGTTGTACACTGTAGAGAAATTGCTTTGTAAAAGAGGTAAAGATTCCTTGAGAAAATGTAGATAGAATCATTGTGCATTAAGGGTTAAATTCATTGAGTGTAAGTGGTAAAAACACTGGGTGATATAGAAGTAAATTCGTAGAGAATGATATAGATAAATACGTTGAGTATTTAAGGAACTCGCAGAGAATATTACCAGCAAAACATGCTGAGGGTGATGGAAAATTGCAGAAGGGATTATATTCAAAACGATGAGAAAATTGGAGACCATTAGTTGTGTAAAAAGGGTTCAAATAATCTAGGAGCATTAGATACAGTTGTTGGGTAACAAGTTAAAAGTAATCGATGAGAAATGGATACAATGGTTGGGTAACAAGTTAAAACTAATCGAAGAGCATTAGATCCAATCGTTGGGTAACAAGTTAAAAAAAATCGACGAACAATAGAGACAATCATTGGGTAATAAGGAAATCGCAGAGGTTTAAAGGGACCCAATCGTTGAGAAACAATTGAGAAGATCATTGGGAAAAGTTAACAAAAATCATTGGCAAATGTGCAACAGAAAACCCAAATATTGTACATAATTAAAACAACGAGAGTACCCAAAAATATATATACAATCAACAGTTAATGCATTGAAACTTTAATGAAAATACAATAAAAAATTAGTACATTGCAATTCAAATGAAATATCATGACTGATGAAGATAGGCTTGAGGATGATCCTTGGCGATGGGAATTCCCTTCCTTCATCCACTTGCTATTCGTGAATACTTAACCAAAACCTCTCAACCAAGGCTAGAGGTACTCTTCTTCCCCCTTATCCCCCCGGGCCGCAAAGGGAACATGCACAACCACAACCAGAATACTCTAGATCTGAGCTCGCCTCACAAGGTAGATCTACCACTCTCTTTCTCAATATGGGTATCCCAACTCTCACAAGTAAAACCAATCATAATTTTTTCAACATAACGTTACTCATACTAGTCATGATCCATTTCTCCTCTTGGCCATTTATTTTATATAATTTTTCTTAGTGACCAATTGCATTACACATTTAATTCATTTTTTTTTTAATTAATTAGGAATTGTTCCCCCCCTACATTTTTCACCTATTCCATTAGTTTCACCAATAAATCCAACATTTAATTTAATTAAATGTGATTTCCCTCATCCATCATAAAAGCGCTCCTAAAATCACTCCTAGTGTCCCTTTATCCCCTTATTCCCCCTTTAATGAATGACGCCTTTCTAAAACTGTGTTGTGTTTAATTTAATAAATTTCTTTAGTTAGACTACACTTAGATACATTTCTATGCTTACACATCTTTATTCTTTATTCCTTTCTCAAATTAAATTCCAATTTAGTATTTACTTGCACAAGGTGTATTAAATGACTTTTGTAGATTTGTTTAATTTTTATTGATTCTTATTTTGATTTATTTCATCCCCTCATCATTTAATTTAAAATTTTAGTTTTTTTTTAGTCTTCTCACTCACTTAGACTTATTCTTAGTTAAATATTTATTTTCAAATGCCTAGACCCTTAGGGATTACGCTTAAAAAAAATCATTCTTTAGTTAATTAATTAATCAATTAATTAGTGCGGAAGATGCTCAAGATTTTACCAAGTTTAACATTCTCTCAAAGTTTTCTAGGCCACCTAGATTCTTTGACTCATTTTTTTTTAAATTTCGCAATGTGCCCTTCAAGACGCACTCAGTGCTCCAAGGGTGTCACTCGCCTTTGATTCAAATTTTAATTATGCGACGTTACCTTCATGACGCACTACATCCTATAAGGGTGTCACTCACCTTTGACTAGTTTTGGTAGTTGTGCAACCCTTGGAGTCAATAATCCATTCAGGCGACCTTGTGAGAGACTAAGGGCCTTTAAGGAATAAGGACCCTTATTGCACACCCCTTAGAATATTCATGAGCGACTGTCTCAGTCTTCCCTCATGACATTATGGATCTCTCGAACTAGGTAGTCGTTAACCTACAATTCGAGCCCCGACGAGAGTTATAGTAGGTTGTGACAGGGTTGGTGCCACACCTCTCCCTCAATATCTAGTTGTTGTGCATGGACCCCTTACTCCTTATCTGAGTCAAATTAGAAATAAATCGTCATCCTGCATCCATCAATGAAACATTGTCAATGATATATAAACAACATCATAATATACTCGATCATGTGTCACATATGCATAAAGGAAATGATCAAACCAATACAATCCACTCCCTGACTCAATATGGAGTCCAAGTAGGCCCATTGATTCCATCAACATCCTCAATCTGCCATGTTTCCTGCACACTCAGGGCAAACTTGTCAATAGCATATGTCAACATATAGATATCAAATAACATAATATCATAATCCATCAACATCATCATAAGAATCCATAAGATAAAAGACAACCCTATACTAAAACAGTATCAGTTGCATGCAAGTTTCCTCAAAGAATAAGTCAATAACATGTGCTCACAAGAGCAGGATGTTACATACACCCCCTCTTGTTTTAAACTTCGTCCCAAAGTTTCAAAGTATATAAATGCAGTAAATAAAGCATCTAGGAAGATGCAAATATCTAACTATTAAAGGAATAAGGAAACTGTTGGCGCATATGATATGCATCCTCCCAGGTAGACGAGTGTGGACTATAATTGTCCCACTGGACCTTGACCTCATTGATTGATCGATGTCGTAGTTGTCGAATGCGATGGTCCATATTATGGATTGGCTCCACCGTGAGTGCACCCTCGTCCAACACCTACAAGGAACTCATTTCAATCACATGTGTAGGATCACTAACATAATGTCTCAAAACAGATACATGAAAAACATTGTGAACATGCCTCAAAGAATCAGGCAAGGCTAGTCGATAGGACACGAGCCCTTTATTTTCCACAAATTTGAAAGGTCCCATAAACCTAGAAGAGAGTTTATAACCCTTTCTAAACTTGATCGACCTCTTGTGCAGTTTCACCCGCAACAAGACTCGATCACCAATTTCATAACTACGGTCAACACGATGCACATCGACATAACTCTTATGTTGATCTTGCGTTTCTTTAATCCTTTGTATTATCGTTTTCACTTGTTTTTCAATTTCTTGGATTGCTTCTTGTCCTATCAAGACCATATCCTCAATTAGATCCCAACTCAAAGGAGTTTGACACGGTCGATCATAAGGAAACTCAAATGGTTCCATCTTAATGGTTCTTTGATAGTTGTCGTTGTACGCAAACTATACCAGTGGAAATAACTCTTCCCACCACTTCTATTGGTCAATCTGGTACATACACAACATATCTTCCACGATTTGGGTCATTCTTTATGTCTTCCCATATGCCTCCAGGTGATATGTGGTACTAAAGTTAAGTTGGTTTCCCAAGGCCTCCCTGAAACTAGTCCAAAATCGTCCTGTAAACACCTATCCTCAATCGGATATGATGTTCTTAGGTACACCATACAATATCACAATATAACCGATAAAACATCTAGCTTTGTCTAGTTCCTAATACGTCATATACATAGGGATAAAATGTGCACTCTTAGTCATAGTTTCAACTACCATGAAATGACCTCCTATTTAGATTCTGGAATAGTGTGTGGTTGTAGTAATCTTGTCGGATGTCTATGTTTATCCTTCACTTGCTAACATTCTAGACATCCCTCCATGTAGTTAACTATGTATGCCTTCATTGATTTCCAGAAGAATAAGGGTTTAAGGTCTGCCCTCATCTTCGTGACTCCTGGATGATCCATGTACACTAATCTATGAACTTTGTTTAAGATCAAACTTCTCAACTCGTCATTAGGTAGTATGTAAATACAATTATTATACCTCATCAATCCATCGTTTTCCAAAGTATATCCTTCAAACCTAGGTACCAACATGGTGTCTCGTCCGATCTTTTTCGTAACCTCTTTATACTAGTCAGAGTGGTGTTGTATAGTTATAATCTTTTCTCGAAGATTTGTCTGAAAAAGTATCACCAAAAATATGCATGGTCTCTGACTCATTGCATTTTCCACTCTGTTCATTGTTCCTTTTATGTAGGTAATCTCAAAATTGTACTCACTAAGCATTTCTCACCAACGCCTTTGTCTCGGGTTCAAGTAAATTTGCGTAAAAATGTGTTGCAAACCATAGTGGTATTTTTTTCAGTTCGAATTTCCCTCCAATCAAGTAGTGTCTCCACAGTCTCAGGGAATACACAATGGACAAAGCTTCCAAATCATGCGTCGCGTAGTTATCCTCATTCTTTCTTAATTTCCTAGAGATGTAAGCAATCACTCGACCATCTTGCATCAAGACTCTGTCTAAGCCTTCCTTGGATGCATATGTGCATACCAATAATTCCTCGTTCATGTTAGGGACTTTTAGTGACGATGCATTCGTGAACATCTCCTTGATACTTTGAAATGCTTCCGCACATTTCGTAGTCCAAAAAAACTTCTTGTTTTTCTTCTACAATTTCATGATCATATTTTCTATCTTCGAAAAACCTTCGACGAACCATCGATAATATCCAGCTAAACCCATGAAGCTACGTACTTTTGGTACGTTCGTCGGTGCATACCATTATATAATAGCCTCTACCTTTGCGGGATCCAAAGTGATGCCTTCGTTGGAGATAACATGTCCCAAATAATTAATCCTCAATTGATAAAATGAGCATTTCGATAGTTTCTTGTATAATTGTTTCTCTCATAAAAACTATAGTACCAAGCGCAAATGTTTGTCATGTTCTTCCTTCATTTGATAATATATCAAAATTTCATCAATATATACTTGAACAAACTTGTCCAAGTATTCTCGGAACACCCCATTCATAAATATCATGAATACCCTTGGGGTGTTTGTCCATCCAAACGGTAAAATTGTAAACTCATAATGCCCGAACCTCGTCTTAAATGTGGTCTTAGGAATTTCTTCCTCATTGATCCATAACTAGTGATATCTTGATCTCAAGTCGATCTTTGAAAACACCGTTGTACCTTTCATTTTATCAAAAAAATCGTCTATTCTTGGCAATAGATACTAGTTCTTGAACGTTTCCTTGTTCAATTGATGGTAATCAATGCATAGTCTCCACGATCCATCCTTATTCCGTATGAAAATAACATCCGCACCCCAAGGTGACACACTTGGACGTATAATTCCTAGGTCCAATAGCTCCTTCAGTTTCATTTTCAACTCCTATAACTCAGGGGTCGGAATCTGATAAGGCTTTCTTACTACCGATTCAGTTCCAGGTTTTAAGTCGATGGTAAATTCCAACTCTCTTTTAGGTGGAAAATCGGGTAACTCTTCTGGGAACATGTCCACAAACTCGCATACTACCGAAAGGTTTTCTAATCCTTCTGTCATGCCCTTTTCATTCAATGTTAAGATTTCATATAGCTTGCATCCCTTGTGCATGCTCTTCCGTAGCTATAAGGAAGAAATGAACCTTAGGGAAACTCCCTGGTTTATTCCGAAAATCACTCGTCTTTGTCCCTCATCATCGGTCAAACTCAACTATTTTGTTTTACAGTTGAGTATCACATCATGCGATTCCAACCAATCCATATCGATCATGATGTCATAAAATCCTAAGATCATGACATACATGTTGGAATTCATTACAAAATATCTTAGGTTGAGGCTACAGTCCGTAACCTTTCCTCCAACCTTATGCTTGGATCTCGAAGTTGTTTCTACGTAGCTAAACTCATCCTATTTTAATGCTTGTACCTTAATTATTTTTAGCGTTGCGCCAAAAATAAACCTCTCTATAGAAGTTATGGTCAACGATGGTACCTGAAATCTTGAGCACAGTAGACTATTGCTCATCCTAACGATTATTCACCATCGCATGAATCTGGTGGGCCTTGCCCAAATCTCCAACTGCAGTGTGTCTATTTGACCCAACTTCTCTGGCCCTCTCAATCGGACAATCACGCTGGTAATGTGTTTCTCCACAATTCCAGCATCTGGTCTTCGATCCAATACTCTTGGTCCCCGAAGTAGAAGTTGTTGGCCCTCCATCCTGGAACCCTGGTCTGTTCTTTTGAACAAGCCTAAATTGTTGTTGTTGCAGATGACACTACTATTGGTGTTGTGATCCTCTGTAGGTATTCCACTGTTGAGGATTCGGTCATCGTGGTGTCATGAATTTGGATCCTCTCGAAGTACCTCATAACCCTGATGAATTTCTAGCTGGTGTCTAATGTTGTTATGCACCGGATGTCACCTTGCTCGTTGGTCTTTCAGGAGTCCTTCTCTGACCATCGCTGATCAACTCTTTCTCAGCTATGAGGGCCTTTTGGATTGCATCGTGCAACGCTTGAGGCATTAGGATCCTCACTTTCGCATGAATAATCATGTTAAGGTCGAACACAAACTTGTTGACCTTAAGCTTCTTGGTGTTCATATGTGGATCATACCTAAGCAGCCCCATGAATCGATCCTCATACCCTGGCACCGTACGACCACATTGTCGCAAGGAGTTGAACTCATTGAGCTGGTGCTCAATGAATTCCCCTGATAAACACCTCTCTCAGAACCGCTCCTCAAACAGTTCCCATGACACATATTCGACGACCATGTTCAGTTGTGGCAGGAGCGTGTTCCACCATAGAAGAGTGGTCCCCTTTAGTTGAAATAGCTCCATGTGGAATTTCATGTTGGAGGTATAGTCGCAAAGTGCGAAGTACATCGCCATGTTCTCCAACCATGCCTCAGCAGTTGCATCGTCCGTGGAACACAATAACTCAAGAAACTTGACCTTCTCGAGTTCTCTGTGAATGTAACTGGTACCAGTTCCAGAGTGTTGTGGACCCTCAGGGGGTACAAACACCCTAGACTCATCTCTATCTAGACGATTAATAAAGGCCTCTGACATCCTATGAAAGGATCTCATCAACCCAATCACATCCGCCACAAGAATCTGCTCCTGTCCAATGACCTTTTCTTCTTCTTGGGAGTTAAACCCCTCTGGCGTGAATGCTACTGGAGGCATTGTGTCTCTTCCTCTACCACCACATCGTCTTCCTCCATGACATCCTCCAACCATGATTACCTGCAAGGACATAATTCAATTTAAATAGTGATAAACTTTTAATCAAGTGTTTAATACAATGGAAGGCGTAATGATCCCAAGTCACAGGACTGAACCCGCTCTGATACGATATGTAATGGCCCCTCCATTACAAGTAGTAAAGTGAAGCATAAAATGTAAAAAAAAAAATTGCATTAGGAAATTAACGTAAAAAATATAACTCACAACAACACAAACTCAATGACATCATAAGTAAAATAATTACTAGTTAATCATCATTGAAATAAAAAAGGATGCATTCAATGCATCAATGAAATGATAGTGATACACACACATAAATAGCGGAGTCTCTTAGAATATCACAATCAACTTGAAATAATTTATAAACAATGATCAACCACATAATGAATATTAAAATGACTAGTCGCCCAACCTACCCTGCAAGGTTAGGACCTCCAGGACACATAAGCAATGCTCAAGCCCAGGATCCAATTGATTTTGACCATTTAAGGTCTCAGGGCTGGCAACTGTTCTGAGGAACAAGGAGGTGTCTTCTTCCCACCAACACAATCCAGTCCCAGAACCAACTAGATCAATCAATCAACTTCATTACCTTTCATGCCACAAGCAAATTTAATTACTCCATCATTTATACATCTATAGAATTCATGACACATGAGAAATCTACTTTATTTCGCAAGGTGCAAGAGAATATAATTAATAAATCGATCATATGAAAACATTATTTAAGGGCACAAGTATAATCAACTTTATTTTCAAGATGCACGTGATCTAATTATCGAATTAAACACAAATCAAGATCATTTAATTTTAATCACTTAATTAAACATACATCATCATTATTCAATGCGCCCAAATAATATTTTTATTTAATCATGGAATAATCCATGGCGCATGGTAATCATCTATTTGTAACTGGCGCAAGAGATCATACATGCTTAATCAATCATATGTCATTCATTTTTCTAAAGGCACAGAGAATATAATTACTTAATCAATCATACAACGACATAAGACAAGGCTCAATGTAATCAACTATGTTTATTTTCAAGGCGCAAAATAATTTGATTACTAGCAATCACACGTCAATGCTATTTAAGGCGAGCAAGTAACTAAATTCTTAACCAATGATACCTCAGCACAAATTTCAAAGCACACAAGTAATTTAATGGATAAATGGCCATAAGTCGATATCAGTTAGTGGCACAATAGAAATTCAACTCCCATATCAAGTCTTAAACCCAGATCTAAAAATAGAATATACCATTTCGCAACCTGAGTGCTAGTGCAATTTACTCATTCACAATCACTCTGGTTCCAACCAATACTTGAAATAAGTAAGGAAATATTCCTTCTAGAATTGAATAATTAATGTTGCTAGGACCCAGGGTTCCATTAGGTTTTCATAATTAAAGGAAGGAGCTATAATTGAGATGTTCCAAACAAACAAAATGTGTAGAAATGAAGAACCTTGTAGTTTGCAACCAATAGCCTAACTATCTAATATGGTAATGCAATATCTTAGGTAGAAATTGATAGCTACCCTTTTTAATAACATTTACACATACATGATATACACATTATTATCTTGTACTATAACATGACATTTTAATGAAACACATATCAATTTACATTTTTAACATTGAGATATAAAATGACACTTAACAACACATATTAAATTTGAAGACTTCTAGACATCATAAGGAAAAGGACATATATAAAACTATGTGATCACATTTAAAAATAAGATATATGCTTTTGAATATTACTAACTAAAATCAAATGAAACTAAAGGACACTCCAATGTGCAGACAATCTTCTAATGCTAAAAACTTGTAGGAATAAGGAAAAAGGAAGGGACATTAAATAACTTAGAGACATGAAGGAAAATGGAAATTTTGTAAATTCCCCATCGACGTGGAGATAATGAGGAAATTTATGAGCAAGGAATCAATCGTAGAGTGGGTAATTTCCTCATCAAAATGTAGAGATAAATGAGGAAGTTTCTGGGAAAATATAGTGAGCGAAACCATAGACAAAAACGAGCTAAGTTGTTGGACAACAATGTGAAGGCATAGAGCTATATGCCTCCAGAAAACGATGAGAAAAAATGAAGTAAGATGCTAGGAAAAAGAGTGAAGGTGTAGAGCCATACCCCTCCAGTAAACGCAGAGAAAAAAAATGAAGATGTTGAGCAAAGTATGAAGGCGTAGATCCATACCCCTCCAGTAAACGTAGAGAAAAAATGAAGTAATATGTTGAGAAAAGTGTGAAGGCGTGGATCTATACCCCTCCAGAAAACAAAGAGAAAAATGACGTAAGATGATGAGAAAAGTATGAAGGTGTATATCCATACCCCTCCAATAAACACAGAGAAAAAATGAAGTAAGATGCTGAGCAAAGTGTGAAGGCGTGGATCCATACCCCTCCAGAAAATGCAGAGATACAAGATGGTAAAATCACATGCTATTTTCCCCCACAAGATGGGCATGTTTTACACATAAAACTGAGAGATGAATCCAGTAACTAAACGCGCTAGGAAGAACTCTAAATTTGGGCGAAACCTAACTACCAAACAAAAATACAAAGAAAGGGAAAAATCACATGGATATAGCACCCATAAATTCACAAAGGTTGCATGCCATTCACAGAGATTGGAAAGGAAAAAATGTTGTACACTCCAGAGAAATCACTGTGTAAAATAGGTAAAGATTCGTTGAGCAAATGTAGATAGAATAGTTGTGCATTAAGGGTAAAAATCGTTGAGTGTAAGTGGTAAAAACGTTGGTCAAAATCCAAGTAAATTTGTAGAGAACACTACAACAAAAATACGCTAAGTATTTAAGGCAATCACTTAGAATTTTACCAGCAAAAAATGTTGAGGGTCATGGAAAATCGCAAACGGGATTACAGTAAAAATGTTCAGAAAATTGGAGACCATTCGTTTTCTAAAAAGGGTTCAAATAATCGATGAGCATTAGATGCAATCGTTGGGTAACAAGTTAAAAGTAATCAATGAGAAATGGATATAATCGTTGGGTAACAAGTTAAAAATGATCGAAGAGCATTAGATACAATCGTTTGGTAACAAGTTAAAGAAAAATTGATGAGCAATGGAGACAATCGTTGGGTAACAAGGAAATCCCAGAAATTTAAAGGGACTCAATTGTTGGAAAAAACTCGACAGTATTGCTGGGAAAAGTTAACAAAAATTGCTAGCAAATGTGCAGCAGAAAACGTAGAGATTGTATGCGATAAAAACGCTGAGAGTACCCCAAAATATATATACAATCAACAGTTAATGCATTGAAACTTTAATGAAAATACAATAAAAACTTAGTACATTGCAACTCAAATGAAATACTATGAACAACAAAGATAGCTTGCTGAAGATCCTTGGCAACGGTCGTTCCCTTCGTTTTTTATCTTTCTAACCTTGAAGAATTCACTGGTACCTCCCAACCAACATTAAGGGTACTCTTCTTCCCCTTAGCACCCCGAGCCGCAAAGGGGCCACGCACAACCACAACCAGAATACTCTATATCCTAGCTCACCTCACAAGGTAGAGCTACCAGTCTCTTTCTCGAGATGGGCATCCCAACTCTGACAAGTAAAACCAATCATAATTTATGAAACATAACCTTACTCATACCAGTCATGATCCATTCCTCCTCTCAACCATTTCTTTTATAGAATTTTTCATAGTGACCACTTTTCATTGCACATATATTTCATTTTTTTTTAAACTAATTAGGAATTACTCCCCCCATACACTTGTCACCTATTCCCTTTGTTGCACCAATAAATACACTATTTAATTTAATTAAATTTAATTTCCCTCACCCATCATAAAAGCACTCCTAAAATCACTCCTAGTGTCCCTTTATCCCCTTATTTCCCCTTTAATCACTGACGCCTTTCTAAAATTGTGTTGTGTTTAATTTAGGAAAGTTCTTTAGTTAGAGTAGACTTAGATACCTTTCTATGCTTACGCATCTTTATGCTTTATTCCTTTCTCAAATTAAATTCCAATTTAGTATTTACATGCACAAGGTGTATTAAATCACTTCTTTAGAATTGTTTTATTTTTATTGATTCTTAATTTGATTTATTTCATCCCCTCATCATTTATTTTAAAAATTTAGTTTTTTTTTAGTCTTCTCACTCACTTAGACCTAGGCTTAGTTAATTGTTTATTTGCAAACACCTAGACCCTTAGTCATTACGCTTAAAAAATTCATCTTTTAGTTAATTAAAGAATGCGGCAGGTGCTCGATATTTTACCAGGTTTAACATCCACTCAAAGTTTTCTAGGCCACCTAGATTCTTTGAATCATTTTTTTTAATTTCACAATGTGCCCTTCAAGACGCACTTAGTGCTCCAAGGGTGTCACTTGCCTTTGATTCAAATTTTAATTACGTGACATGCCCTTCAATACGCACTACATGCTTCAAGGGTGTCACTCGCCTTTGACTGGTTTTCGTATTTTTCCAACCCTTGGAGTCAATAGTCCATTCAGGTGAGCTTGTGAGATACTAAGGGCCTCTAAGGAATAAGAACCTTGTCTTATTGCACGCCCTTTAGAATATTCGTGAGAGACTGTCTCAGTTTACCCTCACGACATCGTGGATCTCCCGAACTATGTAATCGTTAACCTACAATTCGATCCATGACAAGAGTGCTAGTAGGTTGTGACAGGGTTGCTGTGACACCTCTCCCTCAATATATGGTTGTTGTGCATGGCCTCGTTGCTCCTTATGTGAGTCAGATTAGCAAGCAATCGTCAACCTGCATCCATCAACGAAACACTGTCAATTATCTATAAGAAACATCATAATATACCTGATCATATGTCACATGTGCATAAAATAAATAATCAAGCCAATACAATCTACTCCCTGACTCAATCCGAAGTCCAAGGAGGTACGTTGATGCCATCAACATCCTCAATCTGTCAAGTGTCCTGCACACTCAGGGTAAACTTGTCAATAGCATATGTCAATACAAATATATCAAATAATATAACATCATAATCTATCAACATCACCATAAGAATCCATAAGCGAACAAACAACCATTACTAAAACCGGATCACTTACACGCAAGTGTCCTCAAAGAATAAGTCAGTAACATGTGCCCGCAAGAGCGGGATGTTACAAAAATTGTAGTGCTTCAAAAGGGCATAAAAGGGTCAAACTTAAGTAAATTTTTTTCCAACAAAATGTTTTTCAACACATTGATCTCAATTGATGTAACAAATGTACAAGAATTCCATATTAGTCTTGGAAT
>SNQJ01S0199138.1:2890-17105 GCA_010110895.2 Picea sitchensis
TAATGATTTAGGGAAAGTAGGTGGGTCTCAAATTCTATAAAAGAAGGGGAAATGGAGGAAGAAGGGGAGAACAGTTAGCATAACGTTACGCTGCAAGATTTTGGCTTGACTGTTTGCTTGTGAGGAGTTGGGATTTTCTCAGTTGTATTGGAGTGGTAGCTCAGCCTTGGAGGCAAGCTGAGAAGCTAGTCTTATCTTTGGATCTTGTGCGGCCCCTTTGCGGCTCGGGGGGCTAAGGGGGAAGTAGAGTACCCCTAGCGATTGGCTGGGAGGTACCGATGAGGTCGCTACGGTCGGCGAGCGGGAGTGGCACGGAGCGCGGGACGCGGCACGGAGCGCGGGACGTCTTCCGAAGCGGGCGTAAGGCAACGGTATGATCTTAATTTGGTGAAGTAGAACGCATTTTTATATTCGGCAATTTAAATGTTATTGTTGACTGCAATGTTTATTTTTCTCGTGAATGTAATGACACCGTCCGGTAGAATTTTTACCCATCCTTGGGTAGAGGGTTAGCCATTTACTTGCCAGCGAATTCACTCCTTTTCTTGGCAGCAATTTCGCTCATGTTAACACTCAGATTTTGGGTTTAAAAAAAGGGAAAACTTAGCGGCTTAACGAATTGTTTTAACCTGTGATTGATTGAATGCCTAAGGCCAGTTTCAATTTCTGTGGCCTTTTTATTTTTCTGTGGGCAGATTTAAATTCTGTGGGGTTGTTATTTCTCAGTGAGCGAACTTTTTCCTCTCTGCGTTGAATGATGAAACTTCTCTGTGTTATATCTCAGGACTATGGGTTGATTCCCTGCGTTGTGAACTTCTCTGCGATTTATATTATAGCTGGAACTTTCAGTGACGGGGGGCGTTCCTTTTGTGATCTGTGTTTTGTATATTTGTTGGCGTTCTGAATTTAAACCTGAATATTAAAATCTGTATGCATTATGAATTTCCATTTGATTGGCAATCGTATTTTGTTTACGGGCGCTCTGAAATCTATCAAAATATTAAACTCTGTCTGCAATACGATATTTGATTGGCAAGTTGTGTGTTATCTCCCGGGCAGTCTGACTTTAAACCGGTTTCCTGTTTATCTGTCTGGATTTGTGTTTAAAAAAAAAACCCAACATAATTACCTTTTGTGGCGTTCTGATTTTTAACCAGTTGTGACCAGTCTGAGTTGTGCGTTGAACTCGTATTTGGTCCCCGGTGCTCCGAATTCTTAACCCTGATTTTAATCTCAAGGGCGTTTTGCGTTCTCGGTGGGCGTTCAATCTCACCGAGGGCGTTTTTAATCAAGACTGATATCGTTTTAAATCATGCCTGCTTGCGTTCAAACAAGACTGATATCATTTTTAAATCATGACTTTGGCGTGTTATCTTGACTGTTATCGGTGGTTGATCTCTCTAATATTCCCTTCCATATGAATTTACTTTTGTTGTCCCCTATCCACAAGAACTTCCCTCCCCGCGTCGCTTCTCTTTTCAACACTAGCAGCTCTTTTGTCCTCGTGTGACTTGATCACTCTAGTCGACAACGGTTGTTGTCATTACATCGTGTGGCATCTCCACACATTTTTCTGAGGTGCGTGTGTCTCTCCAATGGTCACACTTTAAAACGATTGTCTATTGGATTCTATCAGCCACGCTTTTGCTCCACGAGCAGCTTCTCTCCAGCTCCCATGCGGTTGGGTCGAGCCTTCTTTCTCAGTCGGCTCCATTACCTGACATTGCCTATATGGAATGCATATTTTAATGGCTCCAGTTGTATCCTACTCGCACCTCCTCCATTGTCGCTCATCCAATTAGTTGGTTGCTATGCACGGTCTGCTCAGCCTCTCCTCTTAGCTGTCAGTTGTCCACGACTGTTAATTTTCTGCAGGCGGTGTCTCACCTTACACTTGGCCTCCCACACTCGATTGTTGTTCACTTACAGCTCAGGTAATCTCCTTACCCTCGTCTTCGATGACCGCCTGTGACTCCGCCTGCATTTTTTGGCAGCCATTTGTTGTTTCCGTGTTGTTTTGGGCATAATTCCATCTGCGCGTGCTTTTCCCGCGTGTTTCCTGGGGCACGTCCCTTCTGCAGCATTGCCTTTATTCACCTCTATCAAGTTCGCTGAGTGGCGTGGGTGCCAGCTCTCAACCGCAGGCAACCCAATCATGGCTGTCCAATCCTTGCGCATCCCTTTTATCATTTAAATTTTAGGGTGTCTATCTTGTCGTTTCAATATATGGTTGATTATCGTTTTAATATTGGTTTAAAATTATAGCTGTAATATTATGGTTTTAATATTAGTGTTTGATATTATGGTTTTAATATTCTGATATAATATTTGGTTTCAATTTGTCATTTTAATTTCGGTTAGAGATATATATATATTGTCATTTTAATTTTGAGGTTATATCGTTACCTTGAATAGGATGGTGTTTATACATACAATGTTATCTTATATTATCATTGAATGATGTTAATTTCAGATAGCGAACATTTTTAATAGTGTTATTTTTAAATATGGTTCTTTTAAAATGGATCCTTTTTAATTATTGTCCTTCTAAATTTTGTCATTTAAAATATATATATATATGGTTATTTATGTATTGTCCTTCTTAAATTTGATACTTTTAAATGTTACCTTTTTAAAATGGTTATGGTTATATATTGACGTTTCCACTTAGGATGTCATAATGGTACTTTTAAACATTTTTACTTATGATGTCAGATCGTTATTTTTAAACCTGATGTTATTTATAATTATGGGGTTATTTTGACATGAGGTTGTTGTACTTTAAACATGATGTTGTTTTTAACATGATGATATTGTCATTTTTAAACCTGATGTTAATTACAAATGTGATGTTATTATAAACATGAGGTTATCTATTGCAATAATAATGAGAATTTATGATCATAAATAAACGTCGAATTGTGAGCTCCTCATGTTTATCTGAAGGTTTCTATCTTGCAAGGTCATTGTAAATCCTAGGTTGAAGCATATAAGAGGGATTGTAATTGTAAATCATGGCCTGGATAGGTGTTATAAATGCAAGGTGTTGATATTTCTAGGCCGTGTTTTTGTAACTTCCTTCACTATTAATAAACATTACGGTGTAATAACCTTGAGTTAAGTACAATAGAATTTCTGAGACTGTATAGAGGGCGTGGTTGTCCCTTGATTTGTGGTACTTGGTTGTCTTGCATTGCTTGCGTTTTGTTCTAGGTCGGGTTACTAGTTTCTGCCTGAGCAGTCGGCCAAGAGCCTGTCTAATCTTGTTTCGAGAAGACATAAGACTAAACGCCCTGCTTTCCTGTGCAGAAATAGTAACCCTAACACCATGGATTCTTTCATCTGTGTTCTTACTGTGCACCCCCAGTATGTCTTAATGTTTGTGTTGTGCGCCTTATGCCTATGGTCGTATATTGCTGCAGTTACTCGTTGTGCGCCTTCAATTTTACTTTGTCATGGTTGCGTCTTGTTGGTCGTCGAGTGGCGACGTAGAGTCCAGTGTGTTGTTACTTCTACACACGCACACACACCTTACACAGAAAAAAAAAAAAATCGCACCTGTTACTAGAATGGTTGTCGTAACGAGGAGGATGTTACAAGCACCCTTGGAGCACGTGGTGCGTCCTGAAGGGCACGTCGCACAATAGAAACATAAAGAGGCGAGTGGCACCCTTGGAGCACCTAGTGTGTCTTGAAGGACACGTCGTGTTGTTATTTAATAATTGGATAAACCTAGATGGATTTAGGACGAATAACGTGTTAAGGAAGATTTAATACTTTTCCCCTAATAAAATGTTGCCCAGCCTAGGAAAATAAAGTCTAGGTCTAAATTATACTTGTGATAAAAAAAATTATATATTTATAAAAATATATATGTATACATAAAAATAAAAATAAAATAAATAATAATGTTAATCTTCATTAATCTTGTGACAAGAAGGGGGTAAGCAATTAAATTGATTTATAAAAATAATTTGGGATAGAATTTAAAAAGGGGAAATAATGGTTTTACTATATTATGCTAATTAAAAATTTATTCATTCAAAAGAAAAAGGGTAAGTTTCTGCACATGCATTTTTGAGTTTAAATAAAAAGGGGAAAGAGGGAAATCTAAAATAATTAGGAAACTAGGAAAAAGAGGGAAACATAAAAAGAAAGGGGAAACTCAAGGAAAAAGCAGATAGTCTAACTTAGTAAGGTATCTAGCATTTAAGAACTTTCTGATTTAAACTCAACTAATAATTTAATAAGGGGGAAGGTCATTAAAACTTGTAAGGGGATATGGGGACACCTAGGAGCGATTATAGGAGTGCCTTTACGTGAGTGAGGGAAATAGGGGTAATTAATTAATTAATGTAATTAATTAATTAATGAAATTAATTTATGGAAGAATGAAGGGGATGGGTGACACATGTACTGGGAAGATTTTTATGAATTAATTTATTAAACTTTAAATAAAATGGGATTTTGGGAAAGTAAGGGACTTCAAAACTCTATATAATGGAGGGAGGAAAATGATGATGGATCTCTTTTGTTTTGCATAATTTTATGCTGCAGAAATCTATACTTGCTTGACTTAGCTTGTGGGAGTTGGGATACCCAACTTGATTAGGAGTGGTAGCTCAGCCTTGTGAGGCGAGATGGGAGCTAATTGATTCTCTGGATAGTGCACGTGGCCCCTTTGCGGTTCAGGGGGCTAAGGGGAAGAAGAGTACCCCTAGCGTTGGCTGGGAGGTACTGGTGAAGTCTCATCGGCCGAAAAGCGGGGGTTGCATGGAGCACGTGGGACATCAACTCAGAGTGGTCGATTGGGCAACGGTACGCTTCCTTTATTTATGCATGGTAGATTGTTAGTATGATTTATGCTTTCAGTTCTCTATTCTTAATCAAGTAAATAATATGATAGTATTAGCATTCTAGTTGATGACTGAAATTTCCCTATAGCCTTAGCTTGATGTTGATCGATATCCCATGACCTTCGATCCCTACATGATTTGATCGTCCTAAGGTTTATTGATTGCAATGATTGCAGTTTATTTTTTCCTTCGTCCCTACCTCATCAATCCTTTCCTGAGCAGTCGTTCAGGAGCCTAATCTACGGTCGTCGCTTCATCATTAATAGACCTATGGATATCAACACCTTGTTTTTCTATGCGTGGATGATGAGCGAAGGGCATTCCTATCAGTCGTCTACCTCTGTTGTTTTTCCTTGGCTGATTGTTTGTCTTGCACCTTCTAGCAAAAGTACCTCTGCGTATGGATTTATTTCCATCCTTGTTGGTTTACCTCTGCGCTCCCGGAGGGCATTTTATTCTCAATGATTTTCATGACAATTTCCATCTCTTGGATGGAAAAATCTCAGTGTTGTCCTATTGAATGATTGTGTTTCCTTTTAAATTAATGTGACTATGATTAACGCATTATTTGACAGTTACCCTTGTTGACAGCATTATCCTCTATATGTTCTACATTTCACTTATATATTGACTTCCTATTCATCCATTAGATAATTAGACAACAAATGCACATTTTATAGATGGTATTTATATATATAATTGTTTTCCTACAATCTATTGATATTGTATACCGACAGTGTTCCCCTATATACAACACTCTTATATATGTGGACCATGATTTTTGTAATAGACAGTAACAGGTATTAATGGATAGCGGTTAAGGATAAAGATTGACAGCGAATTTATATAATCGATATTTTGGTGCAGCTATATAATTGTTTAGAGATATATATTTATGTTGGTGTAACCCCGTGTTATTTAACCGCGAATTATTTTATAGTTGTGTATTTACCCGCAATGATTTTGTTCACCCTGAATTCCTGCATTCTCACACTTTACTGCGGCGATTTTCTTCACCCTGAATGCCTACGTTTTCACACTTTACCCATAGCGATTTTCATCACCAGGAATGCATGCGTTTATATAGACTCTCAGTATAATGACTGCGTTGATTTAGACTGCGTGTTTACTGACTGCGTTGATGGGGTGGTTGTGTGTGCCACGTCTTTATTAATATTGGGTGTCAATCACAATTGTTTTTCTTATACAATTATTGTTGCTTATACAATTATTAGTGGGTGTTGTTCACAAATGTTTTCTTATAGTATAAACATTCTACTAACTATTTTCGGGAGCCTTTATCCGAAATTCAGTAACCAATTATTAGATCATAGATTTAGGTTTATATTTTTGGGATGAAAATGGATAAGTAAGTGTGACAGTATGTGGTTCTTCGTTATTGTAAGTTTTTTTTTATTGAATTTGGATGATATTTAAAGTTAGAGTTTTTATAGTTTCGAGCAAGTTTTTATAGTTGCCAGTGAAATTTGATAGTTTCCATCAAGTTTTTATAGTTGCCAGCGAAATTTGATAGTTGAAGGAAAGTTTTTATAGTTGCCAGCAGGTTTTTATAGTTGCTAGTGAAGTTCTTATAGTTGCCACCGAGTTTTTGGTTATCCCCAATATAGTTGTTATTCCCATATAGATGCACACCTTAATAGACCGCAACAACCTAGTATTTCACAGTTCATGTAAATCTAACGATGAAGCAATGGCCACTTCATTATCAACACTTTTAAATAAGGAAAAATGTATTGAAGGAGTCTTGTTTTTATTGGGCATGTCTTAAGAAAAATTGTTTCTCAAAAATCTCCCTTCTAATTACAAGTTCATGTTAATGAATTGTTTAAAATCCAATTAAATAGGTTCTTGTAAATTTTAAATAGTTTAGGTAGTTTTCTTTGTAGTAATGTTGAGCAATTAAAACTACACACTTGAAATTCTGGTCAATAACACAACCAGGCTTTTATTCATAAATTACAAAAAATTAATTATTGAGACACATAGAAACAATTGAAGTCTTGCTTCTTTTTATTTCGAGACATTGTAATTTATAATTTTATATTAGCACATTTCTAAGGAACAATCATGGACAAGTGAATGTTGGCAACTTACAATTTGAATATAGAGACATTAATGAATCCATACAACAATTATGTATTAGGCTTGTCCCTCCTTGGTTATATTATTAAATTACTTTTAAAAATCAAGCTAATTGTAGAAGAATTGATCCATATTGTTAAGTTACCTTATATAGAGATATCATTTAACTGTGTGTTATATAATCTCATAGTTAAGGATGTTATTAATAATATTAGACAAATATATGATTAGTAGATAGCAACATCGCGTTTTTAAGACAACAATAATTTAGTCAGCAATGTCAAGTATTTAATAAATAGCATAGATCACTTGAATGTTAAGTAGATCACTTATTTAATGGACAGTGTATATTTTGACAAGCGTGTTGAATTTGTTAAGCGCACTTTTTAGTTCACCTTAATGAAAAAATTTGTGATAATGATTACTTTTATAATAGTTCACTCCTTCTCACTTAGACATCATGCTTAACGGATATTGGGTTATGGTTGTCGGTGAAGTCATTTAATAGCTTGCGAAATTTTATTTCAAGTTTTGTCATTTGCGTCTTGTTGACCTGTTGCTTGGGGGCGTAGGTGTAGTCTTATGGTCGGTTATTTGGCTCCTAGAGTATTGGAATTTTTTTTTCTTGATCCCATGGTCCAGATAGGTTAGGTTGTGCTAGGTTTATTGTCATGCCTATCACCTGGGGACGGCATGATCCCTGATGAGGGGATCGTGGAGTTCCCTATCGGATAGAGGCGAATGATAACTTGGCCAAAGTTTGTACTTATGTTGTGGATGTTGTCCTTAGCTTGTAGGTGTTGTCATGTCGTGTTTCAGACGAGTAGTCGTTCCTTCTTGTTGTCCTACGCATGTCTCACCCAGTTGCTCTTGTGCCAGTGCGTGGATTCATAGTAGCCTATTGCCTGGACTACATGATTCTGTTCGTCGCCAGTTGTGTGGTTAATTGTTGTTGTCGTCACCTTCTTGCCTTTCAAAATAAAAAATCGCACTTTTGATTCACTTGTAGTCATGAAGAAGGGGTTGTTACATTTGGTATCAGAGCAGGTTCAACCCGTGACTTGGCATCACTACAGCTTGCGTTGATATGATTTGATTATAATGTTGCTAATTAAGTTGACTTGTATTCATCCAGGTAATCATGGTTAGAGGACGCAGCGGAGGAAGATGACGGGGTTCTAGGGGAGGAGGTGTGACGCCTCCAGTAGCATCCACGTCTGAGGGGTCTAACCCCTAGGGAGATGAACAGGTTGTCGGGGAGGAGCAGATAGCAGTGGGTGATGTGGTTGAAATGATGAGATATTTTCAGCACTTTTATGAGGCACTAATCAGCCATTTGGACAGAGATGAGGCCAGAGCGTCGGCACCCCCTGAGGGTCCACCGCGCACTCTGGTCGGTACTGGTAGCATTCATCGCGAACTCGAGAAGGTCAAATTTCCTGAGTTCTTTGGTGCCTCGAACAGCGCAGCCGTTGAGGCATGGTTGGATAATATGGCGATGTTCTTTTCATTTCGTGACTATACCTCCAACATGAAGGTCTGCATGGCGGTCTTTCAACTGAAGGGGAGCGCTCTTATATGGTGGAAGATGCTCCTACCACAGCTGAACATGGTCATCGAAGACGTGTCATGGGAACTATTCGAGGAACGGTTCCAAGAGAGGTACCTATCAGAGGAATTCATTGAGTGTCAGCTCAACGAGTTAAATGCCTTACGACAGGAAGGTCGTACGGTGCCCGAGTATGAGGCCCATTTTATGGATTTTCTTCGGTATGATTTGCATATTAATACTGAGAAACTTAAGGTCAACAGGTTCGTGTTCGGCCTTAATGGAAACATACGTGCAAAGATTAGGATTATGATGCCTCAAACCTTGCATGATTTCATCCAGAAGGCCCTCATAGCATAGGAGAAGCTTATCAGTGGGGGTCATAGCAGGACTCCAGTGAGACCTGCAAGGAAGGTGTCATCTGGTGCACAGCAGCATCAGACACCAGCCATACATACACCAGGATATTGTGGCTTCAAGAGGGGATCCACTTTCTCTACACCTCGACGACTAATGCTTCAGCAGCAGACACCTTATCGGGGACCACAGCATCAGCAGTAGTGTCGACCACAGTAGCAATAGTTTAGGCTTGTTCAACATAAAAGACCAAGATTCCAAGCCATTGGGACGTCATATTCTACTTTGGGTACCAGGAGTACTGGACTGAATAAGGGGTGGTGGACTTGTGGGGAGCCACACTACCAGTGCAACTGCCCAGTGGAGAGAACTAGAGCACCTGGATCAGCCAAACCCACTACTGTGGGAGATTTGGGGCAAGGCCCATCGGATTCATGAAGCGGTGAATAACCGCCAGGCGGAGCACCAGTCAACTATGCTCGACATGTCATTATTGTCGTTGACCAGACCCTTAGTATTTTGATAGATCCTGGTGCTACCAATAGTTTCATTTCTGGTGCAGCACTAAGAATAATTAAGGTAAAGGAAGTCAAGCAGGATGAGTTTAGCTTTATAGAGATGGCTTCTAGAGCCAAACATAAGGTTGGAGGAAAGGTTATGGGTTGTACCCTTAACCTGGGAGAGTTTTTTCACCAGGGACAACATGTACGTCACGATCTTCGGATCTTATGACATCATGATCGGTATGGACTAATTGGAATCGCATGATGCGATACTCAACTGTAAGATGAAACGATGGAGATTGGTCGATGATGAGGGGAAACGATGCGTGATTGTAGGATGGAACTAAGGATTTTCCCTGAGGTTCATCTCTTCCTTGAACCTACGGAAGAGCATGTGCAAGGGATGTAAGCTTTATGTTATCCTTGCATTAAATGAGAAGGGAGTAGCAAAAGGTCTAGAACACCTTCCTGTAGTGAGAGATTTCACAGACATATTCCTAGAGGAGTTACCTAGGATGTCGTCGGAGAGGGAATTGGAGTTTACTATAGACCTAAAATCAGGGACTGAACCGATAGAGAGAACTCCTTATCGGATGTCAACCCCGGAGTTACAGGAGTTGAGAATGCAACTAAAGGAATTGTTGGACTTGGGACTGATACGTCCAAGTGTGTCACTGTAGGGTGTGCCTGTTATTTTCATACGAAGAAGGATGGGTCATGGAGGCTCTGCATTGACTACCTTCATTTGAACAAGTTAACGATCAAGAATCAGTATCTTTTTCTGAGGATTGATGATCTGTTCAATTAGATGAAGGGTGCGACGGTGTTCTCAAAGATCAATTCATGATCAGGATATCACCAGTTACGGATTAAGGAGGATGACATCCCTAAGACCGCCTTTAAGATGAGGTTTGGGAATTACAAGTTTACTATTTTACCATTTGGACTAACAAACTCCCCAGGGGTATTTATGAGTTTGATGAACGGGGTGTTCCACGAGTACTTGGACAAGTTCGTCCAAGTATTCATTGACGATATTTTGATTTACTCTCGGACGACAGAGGAGCATGATGAGCACTTGCGCTTGGTACTACAGTGTCTGTGGGAGCACAAATTGTATGGGAAGTTGTCCAAATGCTCATTTTATCAATCAAAGATTCACTACTTAGGGCATGTCATCTCCGGCGAAGGTATCATCGTGGATCCAGCAAAGGTCGAGGCTATTATGGAATGGCCTACACCGATGAACGTTCCAGAAGTACATAGTTTCATGGGTTTAGCAGGATACTATCGATGGTTCATCGAGGGATTTTCGAAGATAGAAAATATGATCACGGAATTGCAGAAGAACAAGAATTTTGTTTGGACCGAGAAATGCGCGAAAGCATTTTGGAGGCTCAAGGAGTTTTTGACAACAACAACATCGATAGTAAAAGTCCTTTACATGGACGTAGACATCTTGTTATGCACTGACACATCCAGGGAAGGCTTAGGTGGAGTCTTGATGCAAGACAGTCAAGTGATCGCTTACATCTCAAGGAAACTGAGAAGGCGGGAGGAGAACTACGTGACCCAGGCTTTGGAGTTGTTAGCCATCGTATATGTCTTGAAGTTTTGGAGACACTACCTTGTTGGATGAAAATTTGAACTAAAGACGGACCATTGTGGACTACATCACATCTTTACGCAAAGTGACCTGAACGCGTGACAACGACGTTGGTCGGAATTACTTAGCAAGTATGACTTCGAGATTACTTACATAAAAGGAACAGTGAACCAAGTGGTAGATGCATTGAGTCGGAGACCACGTATATTTTCGGTGTTGCCTCTTCAGATGAATCTACATGAAAAGATTCTAAATTTATAGTGTGACGATGACTGGTACAAAGGCATCGAGGGTTTCATCGGACAAAACACAATGATGGTAACAAGATTTGAAGGATTTACGTTTGATGACGATGGATTATTGAGGTTTAAAAATCATATTTACATACCATCGAATGACGAGTTGAGGATCTTGATCCTAAGAGAGGCTCATAGAGCAGTCTACATGGCTCACCCGAGAATCACGAAGATGAGGGAAGACCTTAAGCCCTTATTCTTTTGGAAGGGAATGAAGTCAGACATCGTCAACTATGTGGCCAGATGTCTAGAATGTCAGTAGGTAAAGGTTGAACATAGACACCCAGCAGGATTGCTACAGCCGCACACTATTATAGAATCGAAATGGGAGGTTATTTCGATGGATTTTATTGTTGGATTGCCACTAACGGAAAGGAGACGTGACTCGATTTTCGTAGTAGTAGACACTCTGACGAAGAGTGCTCACTTTATTCCTGTGCGTACGACGTATCAACAACCTGACATAGCTAGATTTTTCATCAGTGATATTGTGAGGCTGCATGGCGTGCCTAAGAGGATTATATATGATCAAGGATCAGTGTTTACTGGATGATTTTGGATGAGTTTCCAAGAGGCCTTGGGAACCCAACTTAATTTTAGTACTGCATATCACCCAGAGACTGACGGGCAGACCGAACGAATGAACCAGACCTTGGAGGACATGTTGTGCATGTACGTGATGGACCAACAAAAGCATTGGGAAGAACTCTTTCCACTGATAGAATTTGCTTATAACAACAGTTACCAAAGCACCATTAAGATGGCATGTTTCGAGTTTCTTTACAAGCGACCATGTCGGATGCCTTTGAGATGGGATCGGCTTGAGGATAGGGTCCTGGTGGGACCAGAAGCGATCCATGAAATGGAAGAGCAAATTCAAACCATAAGACAAAGGATTAAATAAGTGCAGGATCGACAGAAGAGTTATGTCGATGCGCACCTTGTCGACCATAGTTACGAGGTTGGGGATTGAGTCTTCTTGCGGGTTAAACTGCATAAGAGTTCTATCAAGTTTGGAAAGGGAGTTAAGCTCTCTCCTAGGTTTGTGGGACCTTTCAAGTTCGTGGAGAGGAAGGGGCACGTGTCCTATCAACTAGCCTTGCCTGATTCTTTGAGGCGTATGCACGATATTTTTCACGTACCTATTTTGACACATTATATTAGTGATCCCACAAACGTTATTGACATGAGTTACTTACATGTATCGGACAAGGGGGTGCTCCCGGCTGAGCTGAACTGCATCTTAGATCATCGCATTCGACAACTATGATGTCGAATAGTAGATCAGATCAACGTCCAGTGGGACAACTATAGTCCGCACTCGGTGACCTAGGAGGACGCATATGATATGCGCCATCAGTTTCCATTTTTGTTTGATAAATAGACTTATGATACTGTGATACACATTATTTCAGCACTTATACTGTGAAACTTCGGGACAAAGTTTAGACCAAGAGGGGGTGTATGTAACATCTCTCTCTTGCACACGCTGAGCGAACTTATTCTTTGAGGACACTTTCTCTCAAGTGATCCAAATTATTATACTATTAAACATTTGATTTTGATTATGAGGTGTTATGGGTTGATGACATGTTGTTTTGTTGCATTGACTTAGAGAGGTGTTATTGACTCGATTTTACTGAGTGTGCGGGATTTTGGACCTCGAGGATGCAGAGGCATTGATGGAACCTCTTGGACTCCGAATCGAGTTAGGGAGTGAAATATTGGGGTTTAATTGTTTTATATGTGATATTAGTGCATCTGATTAGATGATATGATATGGATATATTTCTAACATGATTCATTGATGATGCAGGCTGACAATAGCTTTCCGAACAGACTCACATGTGGAGTAGAGGGGTCACGCATGACTACTAGAGACGTTAAGGGAGAGGTGTGGATAGAATCCCTACCATAGACTACTATCACTCCCATCATGGCTCAAACTATAGGTTAACGACTACCTAGTTCGAGAAGACCCACGATGTTGTGAGGGCCGACTATGACAGTTTCTCACGATGATTCTAAGGGGCGCACAATAAGGCAGGGGCCTTATTCCTTAGAGGCCCTTAGTCTCCCACGATATCACCTAGCGGAGTTTGACTCCAGGGGTTTTTGATGTCTACCAAGTCAGTCAAGCGGCGAGTGGCACCCTTGGAGCACATGGTGCATCCTGAAGGGCACATCGCGTAATAAAAATGGAAAGAGGCGAGTGGCACCCTTGGAGCACGTGGTGCGTCCTGAAGGGCACGTCATGCAAGAGAAACAGAAAGAGGTGAGTGGCACCCTTGGAGCACCTAGTGTGTCCTGAAGGGCACATCGCATTGTTATTTAATAATTGGATAAGCCTAGATGGCTTTAGGATGAATAACGTGTTAAGGAAGATTTAAAACTTTTCCCCTAATAAAATGTCGCCTAGCCTAGGAAAATAAAGTCTAGGTCTAAATTATACTTGTGATAAAAAAAAAATTATATATTTGTGAAATATATATACACATAAAAATAAAAATAAAATAAATAATAATGATAATCTTCATTAATATTGTGACAAGAAGGGGGTAAGCAATTAAATTGATTTATAAAAATCATTTGGGATAAAATTTAAAAAGGGGAAATAATGGTTTTACTATATTATGCTAATTAAAAATTTATTCATTCAAAAGAAAAAGGGTAAGTTTCTGCACATGCCTTTTTGAGTTTAAATAAAAAGGGAAAAGAGGGAAATCTAAAATAATTAGGAAACTAGGAAAAAGTGGGAAACATAAAGAGAAAGGGGAAACTCAAGGAAAAAGCAAATAGTCCAACTTAGTAAGGTATCTAGCATTTAAGAACTTTCTAATTTAAACTCAACTAGTAATTTAATAAGGGGGGAAGTCATTAAAACTTGTAAGGGGATATGGGGACACCTAGGAGCGATTCTAGGAGTGCCTTTAGGTGAGTGAGGG
>SNQJ01S0199139.1:0-17105 GCA_010110895.2 Picea sitchensis
TGTATTGTGTATGTGTGTGATTGTTTATTTCTTACTGCTCATTATTGGATAATAATTCTACATTGATATAACATTTGAAGAAAAAAAATTATAATTATGATATTACTGATTCACCCCCCCTCTCAGTAATCCAACATTCTTTTGAAGGATTGTATATTCGGAGTAAGTTTCCTTTAATCTCTTTTCAGACTCCCTAAAAATGAAACGATTGTTGAGTGAACTTGGTTCCTTCACACTTGTAAAAGGATTTAAAGTGCCATGTATGTTTTCGAAGGAGTTTCTATTCAGAGTAAGTTTACCCCTTTTTCAGGCCGGGTAGATTAATCACGAAAAAGGTATGCTCTAGGAATATGTCAGCATTCGCTAGAAGAGTTCTCCATTGAATTTTTTTATACCTTTTTGGGCTTGGGAGACTGAATTTATGAAAAACGACCTTTTTGGAGTTTTCTTTAAGTGTTTTTCAAACTCTCTAAATATGAAAAACCATCGATTTTACTTCCTCTGGACTCATCAAACCTACATTGGAAGACCCGTATGGAACCAAACCACTCCTTCCTAGGGTTCATTAAAAATACTCTAAGGGACTTGTCTGAAGGACGAGCTTATACAATGAGCATTTGTTATCCTCCTCAAGCTCATTAAAAAACAAAGAGGTACTCTCCAAGAATGGTGGGGGGAATTGGGAAGGGAATCTGTATTGAAACTGTATTAATGGAAGCATTCACTCTCAAACATGACATCTTTTACCTTTTGTATCAAAGTTGGGAAATCCACTTGTCTCTTATCGATCATGCCCTTTTTTGCAATATTGTGTCCTATGATATTCTATTTTGAGTCAGTACTTCCAAGACCTTTGTCATTTCAATGTTCTAGAGAATTTCAAAAGAGTAGCCTTCTATTTCGTAGACCAAACTCTACAATCCTTTAAGCCTCATGTCTCATTGGCCATCCTTGAGTCAGTCCTGAAATTACTCTGTTCTTTTACTATAAATATTGTACCTATTTTGTGTCGTTGATGGGGGATACATCAAGGCCCTCCTGTGACTAATCACTTCCTATTGACGCCCAATCATTATCTAGGAATTTTATTTAGAAGTTATTTAGTAATTTAGAACTTGCATGCCTCAATGGAAAGTATCCTCACTTTTGACAGGGAGTTTATATCATGGACCTATGATCAAAAGATTATGTTAGATGTTCAACTTAAATTTATTAATTCACATTCAAAGGGATGTAATAGTACCTTGGGGGTCATTGAAATTAATGGTGATTTCCGTTGCACTTGTTAATGGTATACGTCAATGGTCGATAATCAAGTGGTTTCTACCATGTTCGACGTAAAGACATTTATTCACATGGTTAGAATCGTACCTCGGAATCGAGGATGAGATGAAGATCCTGGGGAACTTCCTTTGAATATTTATTTCTCCAAGCTGCGATGGAAAATACTGAAGTAAAATTGTCACATAGATCCACATTGTATTGGTTCATGCCTATGTTACTATTATAATTCATATATCCCCAGTGTATATTCGTGTGGCTATGAATCCATTAAAATCATGGTGATATGGATCCACATTGTATTTATGGTGGCCATATCATTAGTAAATGTAATCGTGGATCTGTAATGTATTTTTCAGCAACCATGCTTAGATTCATTTGTATTATGAGTATGGGAATGCCTATCTCAGTGATGATATAATATTGTACTACAAATTTCTTGTGTTGTTGAAAGGTCTCCAACCAGCATGTTCTTTGTTTCAAATACCCATCTAGTAAAGTATTTCATCTATCATCTCTTCTAACTTCATACTTTGGGGGGAATTCATGTCTCTAGCCTTTGTTTATTATGTTGGAGTTAAACCACTAGATTCTCAAGCTAGGGGCAAAGTACCAACTATCCATGGGTCTCATTTGAAACCTTTGGACATTACGTTGGGAACTCTTTGGAGTCTTCTTTAAGATCTTTTTAGACTCCCTAAAAAAAAAATATTGTCGAGTGAACTTTCTTCCTTCACACTCGTAAAATGATTTAAAGAGCCATGTTTTCTTTTGATGGAGCATCTATTTGGAGTAAGTTTCCTTTAAGCTCTTTCCAGACTCCCTAAAAATGAAAATATTGTTGAGTGAACTTGTTTCCTTCACACTCGTAAAACGATTAAAAGAGTCATGTTTTTTTCGAAGGAGAATCTATTCGAAGTAAGTTTACCCCTTTTCAAGCTAGGTAGATTAATTACGAAAAAGGTATGCTCTAGGAATATGCCAGTATTTGCTAGAAGAGTTCTCCCTTGAATTTACGAAAAATGACCTTTTTGGAGTTTTCTTTAAGTGTTTTTTTAAATCTCTAAATATGAAAAACCATTGAGTTTACTTCCTCTAGACTCGTCAAACCTACATTGAAAAACCCATATGGGACCGAACCACTCCTTCCTAGGGTTCATTAAAAATACTCCGAGGGACTTTTCTGAAGGATGAGCTTATATAATGAGCATTTTTTATCCTCCTCAATCTCATTAAAAAATAAATAGGTACTCACCAAGCATGGTGTGGGGAAATTGGGAAGGGAATTTGTATTGAATATGTATTAATGGCAGTAGTCGATCTCTAACATGGCATATTTTACCTTTTGCATCAAAGTTTGGAAATCCACTTATCTCTTGTCGATCATGCCCTTTTTTTGAAAGTTTTTTCCCTATGATATTCTATATTGAGTCAATACTGCCAAGACCTTTGTCATGTCAATGTTTGAGAGAAGTTCAACCAAGTAGCCTTCTATTGCGTCATCCAAACTCTACAGTCCTTTAAGCCTCCTATCTCATTGGTCATCCCTAATTCAGTCTTGAAATTACTCTATGATTTTACTATAAATCTTGTACCTATTTCATGTCGTCAATGGGGGATACATCAAGACCCTCTTGTTATGAATCACTTCCTATCAATGCCAAATTATTATCTAGAAAGATGATTTAGAATCTATTTAGTATTGTGGAACCTGCATGCCTCAATGGCAGGTATCCTCACTTTTGACAAGGAGTTTACATCGTTGACCTCTAATCAAAATATTTCATCAGATTTTCAACTTCAACTCATTAACTCACATTCAAAGGGATGTATTAGAGTACTTTGGGGGTCATTGGAATTAATGGTGATTTCCCTTGTACTTGTTAACGGTATACATCAATGATCGATAATCAAGTGATTTATACCATGTTCGATGCCAAGAAATGTATTCACGTGGTTAGAATCGTACTTCAGAATCGAGGACGAGATGAAGACCCTAAGAACTTCCTTTGAATATGTGTTTCTCCAGACCGCGATGGAAAGTACTGGAGTAATATTGTCACATAGATCCACATTGTATTGGTCTGTGGCTATGTTACTATTATAATTCATAGATCCATAGTGTATATTCTCGTGGCTCTGAATCCATTAAAAAATGGCGATATGGATCCACATTGTATTTTTGGTGGCCATATCATTAGTAAATGTAATCATGGATCTGCAATGTATTTGTCAGTAGCGATGCTTAGAGTCATTTTTATTCTGAATATGGGAATTCCTATCTCAGTGATGATATAATATTGTACTGCAAATTCCCTGTGTTGTTGGAAGGTCTCCAACCGGTACATTCTTTGTTTCAAATACTCATCTAGCAAAGTATTTCATCTATAATCTCTTTTAACTTCATACTTTGGGGGGAATTCATGTATTTTCCTCTGGTTATCATGCTGGATTTAATCCACTAGCTTCTCAAGCTGGGGGAAAAGTACCAACTATCCATGGGTCTCGTTCGAAACCATTGTACATTACGTTGGGAACTCTTTGGATTCTTCTTTAAGATCTTTTCAGACTATTATCTACGCCTAATCATTATCTAGTAATTTTATTTAGAAGTTATTTAGTTATAACCTGCATGCCTCAATGGAAAATATGCGCACTTTTGACAGGGAGTTTATATCATTGACCTATGATCAAAATATTATGTCAGATGTTCAACTTAAACTCATTAATTCACATTCAAATGGATGTACTAGTACCTTGGGGGTCATTGAAATTAATGGTGATTTCCCTTGCACTTGTTAATGGTATATGGAAATGGTCGATAATCAAGTGGTTTCTACCATGTTCGACGTAAAGACATTTATTCACATGGTTATAATCGTACTTCGGAATCGAGGATGAGATGAAGATCCTGGGGAACTTCCTTTGAATATTTATTTCTCCAGGCTGCGATGGAAAGTACTGGAGTAATATTGTCACATAGATCCACATTGTATTGGTTCGTGCCTATGTTACTATTATAATTCATATATCCCTAGTGTATATTCGTGTGGCTATGAATCCATTAAAATCATGGTGATATGGATCCACATTGTATTTATGGTGGCCATATCATTAGTAAATGTAATAGTGGATCTACAATGTATTTTTCAGCAACCATGCTTAAATTCATTTGTATTCTAAGTATGGGAATGCCTATCTCAGTGATGATATAATATTGTACTACAAATTCCTTGTGTTGTTGAAAGGTCTCCAACCAGTATGTTCTTTGTTTCAAATACCCATCTAGTAAAGTATTTCATCTATCATCTCTTTTAACTTCATACTTTGGGGGAAATTCATGTCTCTAGCCTCTGTTTATTGCGTTGGAGTTAAACCACTAGTTTCTCAAGCTGGGGGAAAAGTACAAACTATCCATGGGTCTCGTTTGAAACCTTTGGACATTACATTGGGAACTCTTTGGAGTATCCTTTAAGCTCTTTTCAGACTCCCTAAAAAAAAAATATTGTCGAGTGAGCTTGCTTCCTTCACACTCATAAAATGATTTAAAGTGCCATGTTTGTTTTTGAAGGAGCATCTATTCGGAGTAAGTTTCCTTTAAGCTCTTTCCAGACTCCCTAAAAATGAAAAAAAAATTGAGTGAACTTGTTTCCTTCACACTCGTAAAACGATTAAAAGTTTCATGTTTTTTCTCGAAGGAGAATCTATTCGAAGTAAGTTTACCCCTTTTCAAGCCAGGTAGATTAATTACGAAAATGGTATGCTCTAGGAATATGCTAATATTTGCTAGAAGAGTTATCCCTTGAATTGTTTTAGACTTTTTCGGGCTTGGGAGACTAAATTTACGAAAAATGAACTTTTTGGAGTTTTCTTTAAGTGTTTTTTTAAATATCTAAATATGAAAAACCATCAAGTTTACTTCCTCTAGACTCATCAAACCTACATTGGAAAACCCATATGGGACCGAACCACTCCTTCCTAGGGTTCATTAAACATACTCCGAGGGACTTTTCTGAAGGATGAGCTTATATAATGAGCATTTTTTATCCTCCTCAAGCTCATTAAAAATTAAAGAGGTACTCACCAAGCATGGTGGAGGGAGATTGAAAAGGGAATCTGTATTGAATCTGTATTAATGGCAGTAGTCGATCTCTAACATGACACATTTTACCTTTTGCATCAAATTTGGGAAATCCACTTATCTCTTGTCGATCATGCCCTTTTTTTGCAATTTTTTTCCCTATAATCTTCTATATTGAGTCAATACTTCCAAGACCTTTTTCATGTCAATGTTCGAGAGAAGTTCAACCAAGTAGCCTTCTATTGTGTCATCCAAACTCTACAGTCCTTTAAGCCTCCTATCTCATTGTCCATCCCTAATTCGGTCTTGAAATTACTCTATGATTTTACTATAAATCTTGTACCTATTTCATGTCGTCGATGGGGGACACATCAAGGCCCTCTTGTGATTAATCACTTCCTATTGATGCCAAATTATTATCTAGAAAGTTGATTTAGAATCTATTTAGTACTTTGGAACCTGCATGCCTCAATGGAAGGTATCCTCACTTTTGACAGGGAGTTTACATCGTTGACCTCTAATCAAAATATTTCGTCGGATGTTCAAATTGAACTCATTAACTCACATTCGAAGGGATGTATTAGATTACCTTTGGGGTCATTGACATTAATGGTGATTTCCCTCGCACTTGTTAATGGTATACATCAATGAATGATAATAAAGTGATTTTTACCATGTTCGACGCCAAGAAATGTATTCACGTGGTTAGAATCATAATTTGGAATCGAGGACGAGATGAAGACCTTGGGAACTTCCTTTGGATATGTATTTCTCCAGACTGTGATGGAAAGTACTGGAGTAATATTGTCACATAGATCCACATTGTATTGGTTTGTGGCTATGTTACTATTATAATTCATAGATCCATGGTGTATATTCTCGTGGCTATGAATCTATTAAAAAAATGGCGATATGGATCCACATTGTATTTCTGGTGGCCATATCATCAGTAAATGTAATCATGGATATGCAATGTATTTGTCAGCAGCAATGCTTAGAGTCATTTTTATTCTGAGTATGGGAATTCCTATCTCAGTGATGATATAATATTGTACTGCAAATTCCATGTGTTGTTGGAAGGTCTCCAACCGGTACGTTCTTCATTTCAAATACTCATCTGGCAAAGTATTTCATCTATCATCTCTTTTAACTTCATACTTTGGGGGGAATTCATGTATTTTACTATGGTTATCATGATGGATTTAATCTGCTATATTCTCAATATGGGGGAAAAGTACCAACTATCCATGGGTCTCATTCGAAACCTTTGTGCATTACGTTGGGAACTCTTTGAAGTCTTCTTTAAGATCTTTCCAGACTCCCTAAAAATGAAAATATTGTCAAGTGAACTTGCTTCCTTCAACCTCGTAAAATGATTTAGAGCACCATGTTTGTTTTCGAAGGAGAGTTTATTCGCAGTAAGTTTCCTTTAAGCTCTTTTCAGACTCCCTAAAAATGAAAAGCTTGCTAGTGAAATTTCTTCCTTCACACTCATAAAATGATTTAAAGTGCCATGTTTGTTTTCGAAGGAGCATCTATTCAAAGTAAGTTTACCCCATTTTTTAGTCGGGTAGATTAATTACAAAAAAGGTATGCTCTAGGAATGTTAGGATATTTAGACACTTAGGAGTTAGTTAAGATCTACTTGGTCTAATGTGTCATTAGGTAAAAGTGTGTTTCCTAGTGTGTTTCTTTAGTATGCATTAGTTTGCATTTGTAGTTAGGAAATCTGACCGTCACGATATGTTCCTGACATAGAGTGATCCGACGGTTCATACTCTCCTTGATCTTAACGGCCATTGATATGTGTCTTAACACTCGATTGTTCCATGATCTCTATTTAAAGACCATGGAGGGCCATTTGTCAATGATAGATTGTGAGAAACTCTCTTGTAAAATCTCTCTATAATCTTTTTCTTTGTATTAATAAACTGCTCCAAGTGATCGCCTTGGTTGGGGTTGTGGATGTTTCCTCGTAGGGATTTTACCACATGAAAACATCGATTTCTTGATATTTTATCTATTTATGTGAGTGGTTACTGAAGGTTTTCATCCTCTTTTGGAATACATGCGTTGTCGAACATGGTATCAGAGCCTATTTGAAGACCCGCTCCTGTTGTAGATCAAGATTGTGAAGTCGAGTTGCCTCATATCCATTTTTTGTCATTTTCATACATTTCTAGGTGGAGAGGATTGTTCCATTGTGTCTGGATCACTCGTTTCATTCAGGAACACTTTTCATTTCACTCGAAAAGGTTTCCGTTTTCCCAAGATACGACAATTACAGTCAGATCCAGAGGTATAACGTTTGAATACGTTTTTTTTTAATTTTTTGCAGAGAAGTATTTTGGTTTTATTTCGGTTTTGTATTTTTTATTTTCAGGTTGCTACTATTTTAGATCTGTGTATGCTCTTTTCCCCGCACCTTGTGCGATCTTGGAAAATCAGAAACAGATAGGAAAAGGTGCATCTTCCAGGTAAACTAACCGAGATATAACCCTTGTTGTCATCGAAAAGCGAAATGTTTTTCTTGTGTGAAAAGTGTTTTTTTTTAGCACGCTCTCCAAGGCCGTCAACAATAACAACAATCCTCCTTCTGAACATTACAATATGTTTTGCTAGACCATTTGGTTAAAAGTTGTCGTATTTAGTAAAAGGTCTTGAGTTCAAGTCTCTCTTTTGTTACTTTTTTCGAAAAAGTTCATGCTAAAACTGTAAAGTGTATTTCACTTCAAGTATAAAAGTGAATCACTATAAGTAGCTTTAATATTTTATTTTAGAGTTATTTATTTTGCATGCATCTTTTATTTGTAAAAGTGAGCCCCACTTCTCTTTAAAAAAGTGGGTCACTTCATAAAGCAACTTACACTACCACATGGTCCTTTGGTTACCGTTTATGCCTTTTTTTAAAATGGCATAACTCTCACATCCGAAGTCCATTTTAAGTGCCGTTTTTTTTTTAAACCGCATAAAATTTCGAGATCTTCCCATTCAGATCATCATTTTAAATTTTTAAATTCATACTATATGCATATTTAATATGGCTTCTACAAGTAATCTCTTACTTACCAACATCAACTACTTCCAATGGAAATCACATATGGAGGGTTTATTAAGAAGTAAAGGCTTGTACTAGATTACCTTGGGAAAGGAAACAACACCCACTGATGCTGATAAAAAATCCAAATGGGATAATAGGAATGACGAAGCACGTGGATTACTCGAAATGCCCATCTCTCATGATTTAAGGTTTCACCTTCAAACAATTAATAAACCCAAAGAATCTTGGGAAAAGATTGAATCTATGTTTGGTAAACACAATATTATTCGAGCACAACAATTAGAAAATCAAGTAATAAATTTAAGTCCAAGTGATTTTTCTTGCATTGAAGACTATCTATCTAAGTTTAAAACACTCAGAACTTTATGTGAAGAATGTAAGATAAATATAGATGAAGATCGTTGCATCTATCTTATTCTTTCTAAGCTAGTGTTTGTATCTACCTTTTATGCCATGCAAGAGGCTCTAGGGACAGCTTATCAAAAACCCACTCTTGAGAAATTTTGTGATGCTTTAATTAGAGGGAAAGATAAGCTAGTACAACTTGGAGTGATCAGCAATGAAGGTACCTCCAACCAAGCCTTAGTTGTCCATCAGAAACATAAACCCAAGAATCCCAAGAAGCAACATCCTCATCACAACAACAAGCAATATAAGGGTACCAAACCCACTCAGATAGCTTCCTCTCCTAATGGTGATAAAGGAGAAAAATATAAAAGTAAGAATACTAATAGACATTGCAACTTTTGTGATAAATATGGTCATGATGAGTCCAAATTTTCCAAGAAGATGGCATCTTTAGAAGAAGCAATGAAGAAGCACAACATCAGTATTGATTCCACTTATTCTTCTTCTTCTTCTCATGGACATGCACTTTCAGCTTCTAGTTTCTCCTTCAATACAACTTCTACTTCTACTTCTAATGAGTGGCTTATTGATTTTGGATCATCTTATCATATGGCTAAAATAGAGACATATTTTCTACTCTAAATGAATGTAACACCAAGAAAATATTTGTTGGTGATGATAGATCTCTTAGTGTTGAAGGATCTGGAACAGTTCAAGTAGAAAATGGTCATTTCAATGATGTATTATGTGTTCCAAGTCTTTCTTGTAACCTTCTATCAGTATATCAAATCATTAATTTAGGTGAAGGTAAAACCGTAGAGTTTTCACCTCAATAAGTTGTAATCAAGGATCTAAAAGATCCTAAGCATGTTATTGCAACTGGAATTGTTGATGATATTACCAGAATGTACAAGTTTGACAACTTTGGGTCATCATCTTTTTCATCGGTTTTTGTTTATCATAGCGATGACTTGAACAAACTTTGGCATGAGCGGTTTGGTCATCTAAACTATTGCTCATTGCAGCAACTATGTAATCAACATATGGTGACTAGTCTTCCTCTTGTTTCATGCAGAGATAGTGTTTGTGTCGGTTGTGTTCTTGGCAAATATCATCGGGACAATTTTGAAAAATGTGTCTCTTGGCATGCCTCGAGTCCTTTGCATCTTCTTCAAAGTGATTTGTGTGGTCCTCTTTCTTCTCCTTCTTTTTCTGGGTGCAAGTATTTCTTTACTTTAATTGATTACTTTTCCAGACGTACTTGGGTTTACTTCTTAAAACTCAAGAGCGAAGTTTTTGACAAGTTTTTGGCTTACAAGGCCCTTGTAGAAAAGAAATCTGGACATCCATCTTCAGAAGGCTTTTTGACAAAAGTCTATCATATCCTCTGTAAATTTAATCTCAATGACATGTCTTTGGCATTAAATCTCTTTTGTGAAGCTTACATCCCTTCCATTCGGTCATGTTCAATCACAAATGAAGAACCAATTGCAAATCCTATCACTCCACTGCAAGAACAATCTTCTTAAGCAAGAAGAGAAAAATTCTTCGATAATGTTGAACAAGCTATGAATCTGATAGTCAAGCTCTTATTGACAACCAAATTGGTTTTCACTTTGAATCATTGTATTTTCAATCTTCGAATAGTATGGAAGAAGATTCATTTTTGGCTCAGGTTGAACACCCTCATTCTTGTAACTCTTGCTCTAATCAACATTTAAAGTCGGTCATTGAAGAACACTTAAGTGATGACAAAAATCTTCTTGAATGTTCTAGTACTCCCATGGATCTGATTAGAGAAGAAGTTATGCAACTAGAAGAAGAAACTTTTAATCTTCATCCTCAAAATGCACTTTGTTCATAGGAAAGATTAGATGCTTGTCACATAAATTTTTGAGTTATCTATCACACAAAAACAAAATCCAGATGATCATATTATATTAAGGAATTCATCACCGTCGAGTAAGGGTTTTAAAGAGAGAATTGTGTGAGAATACCATTGTTGATTATCATAGTTCAGAGATTCTTTTTTATTTTCTTATTTCGATTCCTTTTATTCTTTATATCTGATCAGTCTGGATTATGGTGGACTTGACATCTCACCTGCAACATACTACTCCACCACAATCATATCCTTTGATATCGTTTTGGTGAAATTAATTCCAAACCTAACATTGATAAAACCAGATTTGACTCTTGTTCACTTTCATCACTCCTGAGGAAGAGGACATGTTGTGAGACGATTTTACACAGTTTGTGGTTGAAAAAGACAATGCATTACATCTTATGGAAATCAAGCAGTCTAAGTTTCATACTGGTTCTTTTAATTATCTTGAATCTTAATGTTGATACTTCACATTTCAAAATGATCAATAGCATTGGAAGAAACATTCAAACCGATGAATCAATCTATTGCACAAAACCTCCTATGATGAGCTTTCCATGATATATTCATTTTATCAAAGTCATGGTTTGCATCCGCATTTTTCTGATAGGATCTTAGAATGTCTTGAATATTCCTATACAAAGAAATTTCACAATAAAGACAAAGTTGAGCTTGTCTTTATTACCCAAGTGTATCTTAGAGTAAGTGATGATATGTTTCTTTTGATCCTCCATGTGAAGAAATTAATGAACATAGAGAATTGGGGAGGATGAGGCATTTCAGCCTTGGCTGATGGTTTTCCATTTCCTCATGATCCTGACGAGGTTTTCAAAACTAATTACACTCACCCGTACCATTATGACCTTTATCATGATAGTATTGCGCAATGGCTGGAGGATACATACAAAAAGAATGTTCAAGGAAATGGTAAGATCATGCTTACTTTATTTCTAGATGATGATTATGAAGGTAAGTTTGATATGTTTATGTCAGTCTTTGATATAATACTATTCTTTAATAATGTGATCTTGTTTCATTTAGCGAGGATTAAAGTTACTCGATGGCTACATTGGAAACATGGCCTCACGTAGTATCCTGATTTATTTAGTAGTTTTAGGAATAGGTTTTCTTTCATTTTGATTTCTCACTAGTTTTGTTTCTAATAAATGGAATCGTAATATGCACATGCAAAGTGGGTGCACCACGAGAACCGTAATACGGCTGTTGTCAGGGGAAGTCCCCTTGATCTCTTTCTCTTTGCCGAGTTGAATGTTTATTTTCAAAATAGTATTGTCATGAAAATCTTAAATAGAAAGTAAAGAGATAAATGAATCTAAATCAACCTTGACCCAAGATATCATGGTAGAATTTGCTTTCCATCATCGGGATTTTCCTACTTTCTTCGTTTCGAGGGATTGTCGTATGAGGTTTTAGGATACCTTTGTGAATTTTGTTTATTAGTTTGTTGTTTAGTTCTTTGTTTTCCAAATTTTTCTTAGTGGTGTGTTTTGATTTCTTCCTTATGCTTACCGGTTTTTGCTTTTGGAAACACACCTACGTACCTTTGAGCCATTCGGACAAAGACCATGAGAAAATCTCTTAGCTGAAATAACTAGAAGTTGTATGAACATTAGTGATATATTTAAAATGATGTTGGAAAATTTTGTTTGAAAAGCAAGTCGACTAATTTAGGTCTGCGGTGGGATTGTCATGATTATCTTTATCTTTTACGCTGTCCATTTTCCGTAAAGGACAGCGTAAAAAGGATGTCTCCTCCCTTTGTCATAGTAAGTTGTTTTAGAAATAAAACATTTGGAGATGAATCAAGGGCAGTATGAAAAATTCTGATGAGAATACGAAACTTCTGATAAAATAACCAAAGATTTTTCAGCGTCTTGTCAGCTATCTATAAAAGAAAACAAATAAAATCAATAAGAGGCTGCGTAAGGAAGTGATTTGTAAACCACGCCGGGATCTTGAGCAGTCCGTGGCGTGAGGCAATGCAACATGGCTAAGACAACCATTCCGAGTCTTGAGCAGACTGTTTGGCAGTAAAGCAATGTCAGAATGATAAATGAAAATCTAAAAAAATAAAATTATATGAAACCTCTTTAAAAAGTCATTTATTCTAACCTAGAACTTCTTGGCGGGATAAGACATCGAGTGGGTTAAATGGCAACTGTGTCGAGGCTATGTTCTTCTTGGCAGCAATGGCCATGTCATGATATTAAAGATTTTATCTTTAAAATCATGACTTCCTGATCTTAAAGACTGTTATTGGTTCGCATCTTTTTTGAAACATCAGCTGGAAAAGATAGTGAATGATAAATGATAAATGTGATTTTGGTTGTTGTTTTCGAGTTGAAATTCTCTTTGATGTCCTATCGAACTCATTTCTTTTGTGAGGAAAATTGCTTAAGCCGATTAATAGCCATTGTTGGAGGCCAATTCACATTTTTCATTGTCTCATAAGCTGCTTACACCAATGTTTCACAAACATTGATTTTTCATCGAAATTTTCAAATGAACGACGCTTTATTCTTTGTGCCTTTTCGAACGCTTGTCTTCTCTAAATCTTCACAATTGTAAGCATGAATAATTCTCCTTTCAAGGTCACATTCCGATCACTATATGAACAACCAATACTATACATTATTATTCATATTGTGCTTATCTTTTGTTGATTTTTACATGATGGGCAATGTCCTTTGATCGGTTTTGAATCTTGCGATGAATTATATAACTTCAGTTTTTGTTGAAACATTTAGCCTTTGGATTCGCATCTTATGACTTTACCGAGCATTACTTTATTGAATTGCATGGGGGTTATGTTTTATCTTTTGTGATCTTTATTGTTGATCCTTATTATAGCTCTTGGTGTATCAATCTATGCATTTGACACCTTGATTAATCGTTTGATTGGCGAGAGCATCATTTTGGGTTTGAGCGCATGTCGATGTTTGAATACTATGGTATAACACTTGCACGCATTTGGTATACTCATTGACATTCTTATATCGATTGTATGATTGGATTTCATTGAATTTGCAATACATTGGCGTTTGTATTGGCTTCATACCTAGCATACTCAATCTTGGTTTCATAATAGGTATGGATATTCATGTACAATGCCTATGATTATTTTTGTAACCATTGATATGTTGTTGGTTAACTTTGGATATAAATTGATTTACATTGGCATTTTCAATTAGATCATTGGTTTATGCGGCGTGTTCTGAGGTTTTCAACTCATGTCTTTAGCTCTTACTTTCATTAGCATATTGAGATCTTTTGATTATTAAGTTTAAAGGGCATCAAGATTTATTGGTTTTATGTTTGATCTTATCAAAGCTTAGATTTCATATGCTTTCATTCTTATTGTTATACTTTCTTGGCTCATTGATATCATGAGAGATTCTAGATTGTAATTTTTAGGGACTTTGGAACACAAACATTTCATTGCGCAAACAAATACATTGGTGAGATTATAAGGTCAATTTGAAGAATAATGATGGTTTGAGGGCACGTTGATTAAATCTATTGAAGCGATAGTTACATATTGTTTTATGGAGTTGACTTTCATGAAGCGGTCAATAGTTTTAAAACCATGTTTTGGCATTAACCTTGGTGTAAAACGACCGAGTTATCGTTGGATATGGTGTATGATGGAAATGTACACTTGGAAATGAATGGGATGCGTAGTGTTGGTTCTGTTTTAGGGGATGTTACAGGTGTAAAATGCCTGCCCTCTTACCAAGAATGGAGCTGTTTGTCACCTTCCACGTCCGTGCTCATTAATATAGTAGGTTCCTGTTTTGCAAAACGAATTCCCAAGGATGATCATATTACAGTTGTTCCGTCTCAGGTTGTTTGTATCTGGATCGTGTCCATTTACACCACGTATTTGGATTGCTTTGCAATATAAAGGTGTTGATATGCATGTGAGAAAGATAAAATTGCAAGCTTGCTTTCATAAAACCGGCGTGAATTTGCTCATACTTGGTATGGATTGGAGACCTTGATTTTGGGCCTTCTTATTACGAGCGATTGGGTCTATACGATGTAATATGGAAGGATAGAAGCTCCGGGATCAATGAAAGAATTTGCAATTAATGGTGTTAAAATAATAAGTGAGGCTGTAGATATGAAATTGGGTAATATGTTTGATGTTTTTGAAATATCGATATCTCTCCTATTCATTCAGCCTAATGTTGAAACGGATCACGTTTTAGAGATATTACATTGCATGACAGTGAAATCAAACACATTTCCTGTGCAAAAGATTATTTCTAGGTGTTGGATGTGGATGAGGCATAAAAAAGTTAAAACTTGAGAAAGCCCACCTTGAGGTGCTGATCTGAATCGGTTTGGTCATCATGAGAGCATATCGATGCCATTAGGGTCGTGAAAAGCTTATGTACAAGCCGGATCTTCACGGTACGAATGAAACACTAAAGCAGGATAGCCCGGCTGATGAAATAAAATACGAGGATGAAGATTTGGGTTCTTGCTGTACGAGGAACTGAGGATGAAGAATTTGGGTTCAACGCACCTTTTGAGTTTGATGATTGTGACATGGCCCAAAGAGGATGACAACTCAGATTGTGATTGTAAGGAGGGTGTGGAATTGTTCAGACAAACATCAGAATATGAAGACAAAGGAGCGCTACTTTGTACTCGTTCTACACCAAAAGAAACAATGAAACCCTGAACTCAACTGATCAGTTTGCTGATTAGTTAAATATTGAGCTGATCCCTGAGATTGAAATTCACCCTAAGAATGAATGCAATAGTGCTATAAGCACTCAGGGTAGGTACTTGGCAGTCCTGAATTTGAACTAGAAAGTGAAAGAGATAAGGCATTTCAAGAGATTATTCAAGCAGGGGATTACTCTGTTTTTAGAAACATGAATAAAGAAACTACAAAAGATATTCAAGAAGAATTTGCTAAGCTACCAGCTGGATCATCATTGGAATTTCATCAAAGTGAAATGTAAGAAGGACACAACGCTGTTTCAGGAACCTTGGGGATGGATCTATCTCTGAAATCACTGTGAATGATTATACACAGCAATTTGCCAATTCTGAGAATGATGTTGATGAATACATATGCAAGAAAAGCATGAAATGATAGGACAATGTTTGGAGACAGCTGCTGCGTCAAAAAACTCTGTTTTGCAGGTCTGTTAATTGTGCACAGTTAAAGAAGCCAGTGCCAAATGCTTGTATCAAAGCTAAGCATACTACAGCAAAGAGACACGGTGGAGAAAAGCTATCAACCTTACAACAATCACTGAAAAGCATAATGTTGAGGCTGTTTTGATTTTATATACTCTTTTCTCGATAGATTTTGCATTTATTTCAAAGATTTATTTGATATTTGCTTTGATTAAAATAAATTCATTTAAGATTTAGTTTCTCCTAAATTAGCATAGCAGTTTGATTTGTTGTGATTTAGGTGATTTGTTTCTTTTAAATTAGTAATTAAATCTTTGCTTGTATAATTTAAATGATTTGATTTCTTTTTAATTAGTAAATCAAGTATTTGTTTTAGTATATTTTTGTTAAGTTTTATTTAATTTAAAACAGGTCTGTTCTTAACTTAGAACAGCTACAGAATCAGCTGATTCTGTAGCTAGTCTACAGGACCTGATTTTTAGCCATTTTATCAATAAAATATCTTTTTAACTTATTGTTTTTTGTCTATTTTCAGGTCAATTCGAATTTTCAATTGAATGAGGAGAAGGTGGAAGATATCTCAAGGATTTCAGTTGCATTTTAGTTGCTTAGTTTAAGGAATTTTGGGATATTTTCCCAAATTATGTAAACAGTTTGTTATTTTTCACAAGGAGGTTTTGCCTTGTGAAAGACTTATTTAAACCTATGGTTTGTAATATTGAAGGAATCCTCAGTTGGGGAGAACAAGGATATGTGATCTTAAATCAAACTGGAGCAGAATTGATGCGTTGTTATAGCCTTTGCTTCTCAATACATTGACACTTTGTTCTACGTTTTGTATATCATATTGTGTCTGGTTTAGTATCACCTTGCTGTCTAAATCAAATTCAAGTGATATAATTTATTATCATTATGCATACCTTGTTACTTCCAAGTTGATAAAAGATATAACAGTTTAAGGATTCAGTTTATAAACGATAGCCTTGTCTTCTTTATGAATCGAATTATCATATATGAATTTGTTGTATTGTAGGCTTCCCTCTTGCATGAATTCATAATCTAAAAACTGTTATGATTTCTTTTATGTCTTGTTTGTCCTGTAACTTACTTCAGGAAGCATTATAGTTTATCCCTTGCGAGAAGCTTAAGGGCTAAATGGTGTGAACTTCTTCCTCCAACCTGCTTACGAAGTCATCTTACACAGGGCAAACTTGGAGCGTATCCAGGTTAATTAGATAGATGTTTATTGTTTAATTAATTAGTAGTTTAGT
>SNQJ01S0199140.1:0-17105 GCA_010110895.2 Picea sitchensis
TGGATCATTATAAGTGCAATAACTATGGGCACATAGCACATGAATTTAGAATCAGCATAATAAAGTCTCCTAAACAAAACAAGGAAGAGTATGTTCTTACCAAGCATAAAGAAGAATATACAAAGATGTGGAAAATGAAGAAAGAAGAACCAAAGAAGGAAGTATGTGGACTTGCAATGTATACTCAAGACAAAGGAAGCCAATGGTAAATTGATAGTGGATGTTCTAAACACATGAGAGGGGATCAAAACAAATCTCTCACCTTAAAGGAATAAAAATAAGGTAGTGTTATCTTTGGGCATAATGCTTCTACAAGGATAGTTAGAAAATGTACCATTAGTCTTGATTATGGAAAGAATAAAACATGAAATTTTTTGTATTTTTAAGGGTTCAAACACAATCTTATAAGTTTCGGTCAAAAGTGTTATCAAGGTTACAATCTCGCATTTCATTCTAAAGGATGTGAGAGAAGGAAAGAAGGTTCATGAAGATTAGTAGAAAATGAAAACAAAACCCTGAGCAATGTATACATTCTCGATGAAGTAAAAGGAGAAAAATGTTGTATGGGAGTGATATCCCTCTTATCTTAGCAGTAAAGGGAAGCACAAGCTGAGGGGGGGCATCCCTTTGTCATTGATGTCAAAGGGGGAGAAGTTGCAGAAAAAAGGAAGAATTGCACACACAAGGAAAGTTGCAAACATGGGAGTATTAGAATTGAATCAGGGCTTCCATAAATGACAAAGGGGGAGATTTTTGGAAATATTTTTTTCATTGATGTCAAAGTTAGGGGGAGACTACAAATGTCCAAGATAAATATTGCAAGATGGTGTTTGTTGTAAATATTGTTTTTGGATTTGTTATGCTCAGTTTGGATACCCTATATTTGAAGGCATGTTTACTATAAAAACATATCTCAAATGGGGGCATAGGTTATATGGTTGGAAATATTATTCTGATGCCTTTCCAACACTATATGACACTCTCTCTAACTCCTTAGGAATGAGGAGATATATAAAAAAATGTCAGACAACCTAGCTAGAAAGGTCAGGTCAACCCTAAAAGTGAGCACAAAAACACTATAAGTACATGATATTTGTGTGCATTTGAAGAGAAACCAAGAAACAATATCAATTATGAGGTGTGTAGAAGAGATCTAAGGTGCGCAAAAGGAATCGGGGAGTGTTTTTGGGGTCTAAAGGTGCGCAAGATGAGTTTTTGGAGTTTTAAAGGTGCAATATGAAGTACTAAGGTCTATGACGCTATAAAGTGTGTTGTTTTGATGTTGCGATGATACATTATGGAATTATATTATGAGAATTATCCTATGAGGTTTGTTATGGCATGAAGGCTAAACTTGACTAGGGTTTGAAGCTATGTCTAGGGTATGAAGCAAGGAGAGCCATTGAAACATGAAATTTAAGGGTATGATGATGTTATGAAATGCATGAAGTATGAAAGTTAAGGGTATGGTGATGTTACAAAATGCATGAAGTATAAAGAATGAAGGTGAAGTAAGAATTACTCTTTGTATGAATATCTTATATTGGTTTCTATACAGGTCTTACTGAGGTTGTGCTCAACTGAGGAGATTGGTGTCTCCTATAGGTTGGTGCCTACACAATATCTTGCTAAGTTGGTGCTCAACTGAGGAGATTGGTTTCGCCACTAGGTTCATGCCTACACAATATATTATTGATTTGGTGCTTAGATAAGGAGATTTGTGTCTCAAGTAGGTTGGTGCTATAAGATTTGTAATAATAGGTTGGTGCCTATAGACATTTATAAAGATTTTTTTTTGTGTTTTTCTCCCACAAGGGTTTCCAAGTTAAACTATGAGTACCGTGATTTGAGTTTACATTCATTTACCCTTTTTAAGTTAATTAATATTGATGAATGATCAATTAAAGTAAAAAGTATATTATACTGATTCACCCCCCCCTCTTAGTATAAGCATAATTCAACCCCCCCACAAAATATTCGACAACTTCAAAACTTGCAAGGAAAGGCCAATTTCCTTCATCAATTTATCGCTAACTATGTTGACATCACCAAGGGCTTCATGCACTTGTTGAAAAAGGGGGTCCCTTTATCTGGGAAGAGTTTTTTCAACGATCTTTTGATGCACTAAAAAAGGCTCTTGTTTCTACCCCCTTGCTTAGTCCTCCCGACTATAACAAAGATTTCTTGTTGTATCTTGCAAAATCTAAATCTATTTTTAGCATGGTTCTGTTTCATGAAGATGATGGGGTCCAAGAGTACTCCATTTACTACCTTATTTGTGGCTAGGTGGGTCTCTAAATTAACTACTCACATATTGAGAAACTATCTTTGGAAGCCATACACGCTATCCAGAGGCTTCAACACTACATATTATTGCGTAAGACTACTTTAATTGCTAATGTCAATCCATTCCAATATTTCCTACCCGATGGATCATTGGGGAAAAATACAATAAATGGATTGTCATATTATAGGAATTCAAACTGGATTTTGTTTTTGTGAAGTCCAAAAAATCGTTAGTCTTTGCAGAACTTATGCTGAAGTTTCTCGGGGAGGATGAGGACACTGCTATCAAATAATTGTTTCTTGATGAGCATATCTTCCTTGTCTCTTCTAGTGACCTTTGGTATGGGGATATTCTCATATATATCCAAACTTTTAAGTTCTCTTCACATTATTCGCGAGATGAGTGACGACGTATTCTCCATTAGGCAAAGAATTATCTAATAATCGATGACACTTTGTATCACCGTGTGGTTGATGTAATCCTTCGTCGTTGTTTAAATCATGAGGAAGTGGAGAGTTTAATTAATAATTTCCATAATGGAGCATGTGGTGGTCATCTTTCTGGGTTGGGAAAAACCCAACAAATTATGTGCACCAGATAATTTTGGCTGAAAATATTCAAAGATTGCATTAGTGCGGTCAAAATGTGTCACCCATGTCAAGTGTTTTCTAGGAAAATGTAGGCTCATCCTACTCTATTTCTGGTCATCACCATCGATCCCTTTACTGAGTGGGGGGTAGACTTCATGACATGCCACCTATATTTGTCTAGGGGGTATCGATATATTATCGTGGTCGTTGAATACTTTATAAAGTGGGCGGAGGCAATGACTACATTTGCAAATGACAATGATACTGTGAAACTTTTAATATTCAATCAAACCATTACCAGGTTTGGAGTTCCGAAGGAGATTGTCACTGTTCAGTTTGGGAGATAACTAGTTTGGCTTAAAATTACAAGTCTGAGAAAAGTGCAAAGAGAACAAAGTTATCAATTCCAAATTGCTGCACAAAGTGAATGGAACATTAGATCACAAATATGAAGGTTCTTTTTATGTTTACCATCAATAATACTATATGTTCTCAATACAAAAAAAATTCTAGTTTATGATAGATTCCCTTCTATAGGTGGTAGAAGTTTGTCTTTGGGATTGATTTCACTAGTGTGACAAGTGCAAAAAAGGGGAAAAATTGCTAATTTCGAGCCAAAACTTACAACTCAAATATCATAATTGAGCAAGAGGGTATTCATTGGAAATTTATCGAAGATTAGAATCCATCTATCTACCTATAATTTATATTTGAGAAACATAATTTCTCAACAAACCAAAAGAAGGCAACTAGTGGCCTTAAATCACAAAATATTATGTATAACTTCCATAATTGATAAAAACTTTATCTAACGAAATTTTGTTGCATACATATTTTGCAAAATTTAGAATATAGGCATAATAGAATAGGTTCAAGTTGAGGACTAGAGACATGGAAGATGCACAGAGAGCTTATATACATGAGGAGGAAGTCAAAGGGTTGAATATCAACATGGGTAATGCAGAGACAAAATCAAATGGGCATATAAGAGGAATTTTTATTTTTATGGAGTTGGAAAAGACCATGAAAATCTTGTAGAGAGAGGTGCATAGTTATAAGGATAATAATTAATGGTTAATTAGAGACCAAGAGGAACAAAACCACATCAATACTTAGATATTGCAAAGCTTGAACAAACTGCATAAGCAAATAAACGAGGAATTAGGCTCAAGGCAGGAAATAAAACACAAATCTCATGCTAGGAGAGAGGATGTTATAGGTTCTAGGCACTCTATATGTTCTAGTAGACATCAATACCATTCACCAAGGCATTCATCTAAAAGGGAACATGTAGTTTCACAATATGAAATTAGACAAATTTTTTCTTCTGTTAGACATCGGAGAAGTAGGTCCGAGGTAGATGATCTACAAGGGGATCTTAGTATGATTAAAAATACTACATTTGATGGTGATAATTAGAAAGGTGAATACATTGAGGCTTGGCTGTTAGGCATGAGGAAATATTTCCAATTGCACAATTATTTATCAAATTTAGAGGCAAAAATTTCAATATATCATCTTCAAGGGAAAGCTTCAATGTGGTGGGATCAATTCAAGTAGGTTAAACACATTGATTAGAATATGATCTCATGTAGGCATATAAAAAAAATATTTTCAAAATAAATACTTATCAGAGCATTATTATGATAAGAAAATGCAAGAGTTATTTGAACTCAAGCTTGGAACCATAACAATGGATGAGTATGAGAGGAAGTTTCTAGAACTTTTGAGGTATGTTGGCTTAATCAAGGATGAGAAGGTTAAAATATGAATATTTATGAGTGGAGTTTCATCCTTCTACAATGACGAAATTCAATTCTATGAGCCCAAGACCTTGGAAGAATCCATAAGGAAGGATACAAATTTGTATGAAGAGAATAAAGGAAGGCCATGTTTCCAAAAGGCTTGGGATGATAAGAAGAAAGACATGATTGAGAAAAGAAAGAAAGATTATAAGCCACCTTTTTAAAAAAAATATTTCTCAAGGACAGAGAGAACAAAATGAGCCTAGGATGACAGATTCTTTGGGGAGAAGGAAAATAAAACATTTCATAAAATTTTGGGGATATGAAAGAGATCACATGTATAAATATTGTCCTCACAAAGGATAAAGGATGAGGACTATTCAAAACATCCAAGAAGTTACATGGGTAGGAACATGCCAAGTATTTATGGATCCTTGGAAAACAGACAAGAAAACGATCAGTATCACATGATTGAGGTGGAAGGTAAGATCAATAATCATCCCATAGTTTTTTTAATAGATTTTGGAACTAGTCATAGCTACATAGACCCTATATTGTTGATATATTTCATTTTCAAAGAAGAAAGAATGGGAAATATTGGTTGGTCTAGTTCTCTACTAGAGCCAAAAGAAGGATTAATGAGCTAACTAAGGATTGTCCAGTGGACATGAATGGAGTCAAAACAAAGGCATATTTGAATATCATACCTTTGGGTTAATATGATTTCTTAATTGGTATGGATTGGTTGGAAAAGCATCATGATGTTCTAGATTGCTATAACAAGGAATTCACTTGTCTTGATGAGGAAGGATAGTAGAGGAAATTTTAAGGGGTTACGAGGCCTATATCCATTGGAGAAATTTCATCCATGCAATTGCATAAGAGTTTCATGAAAGTGTTCCAAGTTTATGTATCCCATATGGAAGAGGCAACAAAGGATAAAATGCCAAGTATTGAATAGCATGAAGTCTTGAAAGAATATGAGGATGTATTTGGGGAGATACCTGGGTTTCCACCAAAGATATACATTGATTTCTCCATTGATTTGGTCCCTGGAGATACCCCAATGTCCAAGACTCCAAATAGAATGAGCACATTAGAGCTAAAGGAATTACATATGTAGCTTGAAGAAATTTTGAAAAAGGGGTACATATGCCCAATTGTGTCACCTTGGGCTTCCCTAGTGTTGTTTGTGAAGAACAAGGATGGAATATTAAGGTCATGCATTGATTTCAGACGGTTTAATGAGGTTACCATAAAGAATAAGTATCCTTTTCTGGATAGATGATCCTTTTTATCAGCTGAAAGATGAAAATATATTTTCCAAAATTGACATGAGGTCAGGATACCATCAAGTGAGAATCAAAGAAGAAGACATCAGGAAGACAACACTTAAAACAAGGTATGACCATTATGAGTTTGTAGTGGTGCCATTTGGGTTGTCAAATGCACTAGTTGTCTTCATGTGTCTGATGAATGGAGTGTTAAAAGAGTATACAACAAATTTTGTGATTGTTTTGTTCGATTATATTGTCATCTATTCTAATTCCAAACAAGAGCATGAGTAGCAATTAAGGATGGTGCTACAGTTATTAAGGGAGCATTAGTTATAGGAAAAGTTGAGAAAGTGCTCATTTTATCAGAAGCAGATCCTCTATTTGGGCCACATTATATCAGAGGAAGGCATAGTAGTATACCTAGAAAAGATTAAGGAAATCAAAGTGTGGCTAGCACCAATGAAAATTTCAAAGGTTAGATCCTTCATGGGACTTGTAGGTTATTATAGGAGGTGTATTGATGGATTTTCAAATATTGCACACCCAATTTCTTTGCAAAAGAAGGGTGTGAAGTTTAAATGGACCTCTAAAAGTGAAGAAATATTTCAACACTGAATTATTTATTGACAAGTGCACCAATACTAAATATTTTTGATCAAGAGGAGGATTTCATTATGTGCACTAATGCATGCAAGGAATGGCTTGGTGGAGTCCTTACACAAAAAGGGTGTGTGGTATGTTGTGAGTCAAGGAAGTCAAAAGAGCATGAGAGGAGATATTAGACACATGAATTAGAGTTGGTATCCATAGTTCATGCATTAAATATGTGGAGACATTATCTCATGGGTAAAAATTTTGAGTTGAGGACAAACCATAGTGGTCTAAAATATTTGATTGAACAACTAACATTGAATGCCAGACAAATTAGATGGATATAATTCCTCCGTGAGTATGAATTTGATATAAATCATATCAAAAGAAATAAAAATAAAGTGGTTGATGCACTCAGTAGGAGAGTTCAAGATATGCATCCTACAACCATAAGAAAGTATAATTCAAATCTAAAAATCATAATTTTAGAGGCCGTAAATTGAGATCAACACTATTCACAAGTAAATGAATCATTGCAACAAGGTAAATTGCAGTAGAAATTTAAGGATTATGAGATGAAAGAGGATGGATTCATCATGTACAAGGGTAAGATATATGTTCCCAAATATCAAGAGTTGAGATATTTAGTTTCAAGAGAAATGCACAATGTACCCTATGTTGGGTACCTAGGGTATCATAAAACAATTGCAGTTGTAAGAGGCCAATATTTTTGGTTAGGCATGAAGAAAGATGTGTTTGATTATATAGACAAATGTTTAGAGTGTCAAAAGGTAAAGGACGAGCATAAACATCCAACTGAATTGCTATAGCCATTGCCCATTCTTGGGTGGAAATGATAAGTTGTCATTGTTGGTTTTATTACCAAGCTTCCTAGAATGATGAAGCAACATGATTCGATCATGGTAGTGGTGAATAAATTAACAAAGGATACCCATTTTATTCCATTGAAGATGAAACATAAGGAAACCAACATTGTAGAGATTTATATCATGGAAAATTTTAGGCTACATGGTGTGTCTAAGACAATTGTCTCTAATAGAGATCCCAAATTCACATCAAATTTATGGAAAGGATTATTTAAGGGATTTGGTACAAATTTAAAATGTTAGTAGAAAATATAACCCAAATTTAGATGGGTGTACAGAGAGGATCAATTAGGTGATTAAATATATGATGATGATGTATGTAATAGAAAATAATTCTAGGTGGGAAGAATACCTTCATCTAGTTTAATTTTCTTACAATAATGGGTATCATGCATCTTTGAATATGAGCCCATTTAAAGCCTTGTATGGAAAGAGGTGTAACACACCTATCAGTTAAGACAACCTAGCGGATAAAGCCATCATTGGTCCATAGCTTGTCAGGGAAATGGAAAAGTAGATGGTGAAAATAAAGAAAAACATAAAGGTTTCACAGGATAGGAAGAAAAATCATGTAGACAAAGGGATAGCTCACAAAGAAATTAGAGTGGGTAAGCATGTATTCTTGAAAGTGAAGGATAAAAAGAGTTGGAAGCTTCCCAAAAATGGCAACAAGATATTGTGGACCATTTGAAATATTGGAGAGGATTGGTCTTATTGCATACATGCTTTCACTGCCTACATCCATGTCCATTTATAATGTGTTTCATGTTTCTTTTCTTAAAAAGTATGTGCATTATCCTAACCACGTAATTGATTGGACTGTGATCCAGGTGGAGCACAAGGGTGACTTCTAGATCTAGTCAATGTGCATATTGGAAAAGAAGATCAAAGTGCTCAGGAATTGAACCATCGACCTAGTAAAGGTCCAATGGACTTGCTAAGTTCCTAAAGATGCTACGTGGGAGGATGAGGATTCCATGCAGGAGGAGTACCCACAACTTTTTGAAGATTTTTGATTGTACAATTGCATGTGATGCACTAAGGATAGTGTATAAATAAGGGGGAGGCAAATGTAATACCCATAGGTTGTAAATGTGTATATGTACATGTATGTTTTTATAGGATGGCGAGCCAGTATGGTTTTTGGATGGAGTGCTTATGTATATATGTTTTGGGCTGAAGTTCCTGTGTGATATTAGGTTGGAGAGCCTATATTCTAAAATTTTGGTGATCCTAGCATTGTACATTGTAATCACATTCATATACATTAATAAAATACATCACTACTGCAAACCAAGTCACACAAAATAATATGGGAGGCTAAAAATCGATGAGAGGGAAAGGGGGTTAAGGGATTAAGGAAAAGGGCTTAAGCCAGGGGGCTAAGCCAATGAATATAATAATATATATTCCTAATTCCTAAGTCTTATTTCATGTTATTATATCCTAAGTTCCTAAGTGATGGTAAGGTGGTTGCATGTGTGCCACTTTTCAAAAAGGAGCCATGCATATATAATATTTTTTTTCAATGGAAAATGTATCATTCTTGTCCATTATTTATCATTGTGACCTTTGCATGTGGGGTCATGGGTGTGAGCTAGAGATCCACTATAAACCTGTGATATTGTGAAACCCTGTGCATCCTAGGTGGATTTGAGTGAAAAATTCTCTTTGGTTTTCCTTGGGGAAGGCTGGAGCCCTCGAGGGAGAATGGCATATGATAGGTTTCCCTGGTGTGACACCTAGAGAGTGCTTAGAGACTCCATTATAGTAGCCAAAATTTTTGGAGAGATATCTCTAAGATTTCTTGGCTAGCCTGTGTTGGAGCCTTGAAAGGTAAGTGGGATAGCCCAAGGGATTGTGGAGTATAGAAGGGGGTACACTTCATTGAGTCATGCAGGTTGATGGGGAATTAGAGGTTGTAGGTTGGAATTGTTTTTGGAGTTGGGTACCTTATCTTAGCCATTTCTTATGATGAATATGATACCTTAGTTGTCTTAGGTAGGCTTTTCCCTAGTTTAGTCATAGCCCCAACTCGAGGGTGACTTGTTGTTGAGAGAGATAGAACAACGATGTATGTGGTTGGGAGGAACATTTGAGGTTTATATCCAGTTTGTGATTCTATAAAAATAAAAGTGTTGTTATTATATTATTTTATGTTGTGTGTAAGGTTTCATTTTATATGTTAAATTCTATTATGTTGTGCATGTGTCCATTTATGTATATTATTATGTGTTATGTATGAGATTGCATATTATTTGGAAAACATAAGTTTATCATATGTAAGACATATTATTATAGTTGGTTTAAGAGATCTATTGGGCATAACTATTCATGGTATTAGATTAATTATGAGTGAGGTTAATGAATTTTTAAAAATATAGTTTATAGATAGATTGAATTGTAGTGACATATGCCCAAAAGTGAGTCTAGGGTGTGTTACGTGGGAAGAGTGTGTTTCTTTTTTAGTTGCATTATGAATGTTGTGTTGCACTTGGAGAGGTGTATTTGCTTCTATATATACCTCTTCATTTCCTATAACAACTCTAGAATTCTCAATGGAGGATTGATGCTCATCATCTAAAATATGTACAACTAGAATAGTTATAGTTGTTGCCCCTTCAAAGGCCTCAAAAGCCTTGAACATTTCTTCTATTGAGAACATAGCCTTTATATCCTCTCAAAAGAGGTGGTGGTTGTTATTTTTTGAGGTGACCTAACCTACTAAAATGTCTAACTCCAAAACCTAGGCGAAAGAAATACCTCTGTTTTGACTTTGTAATGTGTTGGATCATATTATGCATAAATTAAAATGTGAGTTGGTATTAAAATACCAAATATATGCCGACAAGTTTTAGCACTTTAGAATAACATTTTCATGTATAAACCATATCTGAAATCACTAAAATTAATGTAGATTTACATAAGCAAATATGTCCTATTGTTTTCAATATAAATGTTAAATCCCTCAGTTTAGCCTTAGATTATGTCAAATTAGCGGGACTTATAAGTACTGGAAATTACCAAACCATGAAGACAATGGTAGATAAAAAACAAATTTGTAATAAGACAATTTTGGACTACTAAAAGATTCATATGTAGATATAAGAGATGAATTGATAAGAGATGAATTTTAAGTACACACTCTCAACGTATCACAAGCTAGTACAACCCTCCAAGATCTTCAAAACCCTAGCTAGGGAAAACCAAGAAAAACCCTAGCTCTATCAAATACACTCCAACAAGATAGAATCACCACTATCAAGTCCTCCTTGGTCTCATGGAAGGAATATCCTCTTTAATTTCTCCTCAACAAGTACAACTTAGGGTTTATTACCAAACCCTAACTCTAATGACTCCTTAGGGATAAAACCCTATCCCTAGACTTCTAGAATTCTCCAAGAAATCCTAGCATATTAAGAGAAAAAGAGATAAAGTATGAAGAATATTGAACAAGAGAAAGAGACATTCTAGTGATCCTCGATCTTACATATGTAACCTAAGTGCAAAGAAGAATAAGCACAAGTTCATCCTTGATGATGATATTGTCTCTCTCCTTCCTCTATTTATATGAGAGGTATGGGAGGTCTACAATTAAAAATGGACCTAATCCACTCCAAGAAACCTACAAGACATAAATAAGTCCACATAGGTGAAGAAATCTACTTGAAGTGACACATATCAAGCTTCAAGGTGACTTTGATCAACAAGAGAGGCTTGAAGGCCTGAGTGCTACTCCCTGAGGTCCAACACTCCTCCTACAAGGGGCCAAACCTCTAATGAATCTCCAATGTCGTGATCTTGATTAGGCTGGAGAACTTGGTGATTGAAAGTCTACTACATGTTATGATTTAAGTATTGGTTCTATACCTATCAATTGCGATTGTAAGAAGCAACAAGATATTTCTCTTTCTTTAGAAAAATAAAATTATTAAGAAAACATTAATGCAAGTCAAGAAGCCTTGTGGTTGCGATAGATCCTTTCATATTTTGGATTCCAGTAGCATCATTTGACCATAAACAAACATAAGTGAAACAAACACATTGAGGTACACATGCACTTCATCAAAAATCTTATTCAAGATCGTGTTCTTGAAGTGCTCTTTTTCCTACATACGATCAAGTTGCAAAATTTTTCATAAAGTATCTTATAAAAGAGAAGTTTTCCAAACTTTGATCTATGTTAGGAGTTAAAGAAGTCTTCATTAAAGGGGGATACGCTCTAATGCTTCCTTCCTTCTCCTAATGTGTTACCTTTGTAAATCCTTCAATCCTATCCTACGTTTTTCTTAAAGGGGAATGTTAGGATATTTAGACACTTAGGAGTTAGTTAGGATCAAATTGGTCTAATGTGTCTTTAGCTAAGGTGTGTTTCTTTAGTATGAATTTGTAGTTATGTAATCCAATGGTCATGATATGTTATAAAAATGAAGTGACTCGATGGTTCATATTATTCTCGATATTACTAGCTATATTGATCTATGGATTAACACTTGATTGTTCCATGATCTATATTTAAAGAGAATGGAGGGTCATTTGATAATGATCATTTGTGAGAAACTCATATGCAATTTTTTTCCTTTTGCATTAATATTTTTCCTCAAGTGGCTACATTGGTTAGGGCCATGGATTGTTTCCCTCTTTGAGATTTTTAACCATGTAATACACAAGTGTAGAGATATTTGATCTATTAGTGTGAGTGGTTGCTTAAGGTGTTCGACTTGTGTGGAAATACCATGTTTATCGATATGTTATTTTCCAAAATTAATATTTACATAGATTGAATTCAACATGGTAATCCTACAACATGGTCCATATACATTTATCTACATCATGTACATGCCTAACCATTTTCTAATTGGGTTTTTTCCTTGAGCTCCATATTATAAACCAATAATAAAATATTTACATCATTTACAAGTGGGTCATTTATTTAAGATCACATGGATTGACTCCTGTCATTATAAACTCACATTACAATTTATGCATAATATGATCCAACACATTCCAAAGTCAAAACAAAGGTATTTTTCTTGCCTAGGTCTTGGAGTTAGACATTTTAGTAGGTTAGGTCATCTCAAAAAATAAAAACCACCACCTATTTTGAGAGGATGTAAAGGCTATGTTCTCAATAGAAGAAATGTTGAAGGATTTTGAGGCCTTTGAAGGGGAAACAACTATAACTATTCTAGTTGTACATATTTTAGATGATGAGGATGCTACTTGAGCTAGAGAGAGTGGTTTTCCTCAAGGAAAACTAGCTCAGGACCCAACTCTCTGTACCATAACCTTGTCGGGGAAATGCACTAAGAAACAACAATGAGCAATCTTCTTTGATACCAATGATCCAGATTATTTTGAGAATGAAATGAAGGAAAAAATATAACAAGTAAATACACAGAGATATTGTGAGAAACACAGATATACAGTAATGCACAATTTTTATGAATGAAGAAATGTACAGAAATTGTAAAAATACAGAGTGAATGAACTTGCTAAAATGGTGGAAACTTATCTCTAAGAAGATATGTGATTTTTACGCTCATTGAAAAGAAGAAGATGATGATTAAAATGAGGCTCTAGAGGCATTTTTAACATGAATAAAATCTAAAACCCTAACTGCGGAAGATGAAACGCCAAAAGTTACGTGGTCCTCGGTGGGGTAAGTTGGTATGTCAACTTCCTAAGGGTGTAACTTTTGCATATGATCTATGTTTGGGGCGCACAATAAGTTGTTTCAATGGTCTATCCGAGGACTAGACATTTTTTCATCACACTCTGGCTAGAGTCTATGGTGTGAATGTGGCGGGCCCATACAACATTTTTTAGGGCCTCAAAATGACCCCAAAAGTTTGGGACTTGAAAAGTTGTAGAAAAACTACTAAGGTGGAAACCCTTGTTTTGAGCTAGTGGAATAGGTGGGTTGCCACCGAATTCTGCCTGGATCAATCCCCCCCCCCTTAGGAAGAAATGGTCTCCATTTTGTTAAGTCCTTAGGGACGATTTTTTTGAATTTGAACGTTGGTGAACTACTTTCCTTGTAGAAGAAGTTGTCCTGCTTAGCTTGTTGAAGGCTGTTATGACCCTGTTGTTGGAGGGGTTGGATCTGTTGAACCAATATGGCTACATGATATGACTGAGTGTGAGGGGAATCTATCGGTGAGGATGCACCATGAAGAACATGAAGGTATTTATCATAACTTGAGTTGACTGGGAAGTGTGGAGTCACCCCCATAGGTGCAATAGGAATATCCTTTTGCTCTTCTACAATTTTGTTGATTTGCTTCTGCTGGATAGAAAAATATTGGAATGAGGCTACAATGGTTGCATTGTCCTTCTCTTATGACCAGATTGTGAAGAGGATAAGCTTTGCGGTATTAGATATTACTTTGCGGCATTGTTTTGTCGGGGAAATAGTTGGAACTACCTCTGATATCGTGTAGGGATGACCCTCCAGAGTAAAAATGACACTATAGGGTCAAGACTCATAAACAACATGATTCCTCCTCATATATGGTTGGCCTATAAGAACATCACATACTGTCAGTGTGGAAAAATCATATAGTACCTCATCCTTGAAGGGCTTGATGTCGTATGACAAGAGGCACTACTGGATGACACGAAGATTGTGTCCCTGGTGGATCCATCCAATGTTGTATGGTTGCAGGTGTGGTGTTGTCGCGAAATCCAAATAATTGAAAACCTCTACTAAGATGAGGTTCTTATGGCTTCCGCTATTAACAATAAAATGCAGTGGGGTCCCCTTCACCCACATCTGTGAATGGAAAAGGTGCACCCCCTCCTCAGGATCCTCTAGTTCTTTTGGTTGGATTATCACAGTTGTGACAATAGTAGTCGGTTCTGCATCAATTATCCATATCCTTTTATTATTGTAGGAATCAGATTCCAAGTCAGGGCTCGAATCTATTTCTTTGAGCTCAACCACCAATGATTATTTCGAGCGACAATCATCAGTGTTGTGCAAAGGGATTTTGTGGAAGTCATACCACTTCCCAGTGTCCTTCTTCGTCTTCTTGTTACCCTTCTTTTCATGTAGCTTGGACTGGTTGTCTTAAGGTTGACTGTTTTGTGAGTTAGGGATGCCTTTACCATACTTTGGTTGTTGCATATTTGCATACCCAAATTCCCGCTTCTGTTGCTTAAATTTATGCTCAAATTTGACAACATATCTATAAGAGGATCCCAGTGATGAGATGTACAAAAACTCCATTTCAGTTGGATGTACCTATGTAGAGCCCCACGGTGTTTTAGAATGAGATTTTGCTCAGAGACTTTGATACCCAGCTTGGTGCATAAGGTATGGAAGGTATTTGTGAACTCCGTCACTGTTTGGTCCAGATTTTGATGCAACGTGGTTCATCTCATGTACTGGTCATCATAGTTTCCCATAGGATAATATTTCTCCTTGACCGCATCCATAAAAAAATCCCAAGTGGGATCGGCCCCAAATATTCCAAAATACTCTATGGAATTTTTCTCCCAGTAAGTTTCCCACCAATGTTTGACATGGGGGAGAGTCTTAAGGAGCGCAAAGGTGATATTTTCTCTTCCGAATTTTTTTTGAACGAAGAAATAACCTTCTAGAAAATTTAACCATTTTTCCAAAGCATCTGCATCGATATGACCTTCAAATATAGGAATACAAAAATTAACTTGTACCTTGAATGGAATAACATCTCCGAAGAAACTGCTTGACGAAGACACACCTATTATTTTCGACAATTGTTGAAAGATTTGGGCAAAATTCTCTAACATCTCGTTCCTCTGTTGTGCAAGGGATTTCGAGAGAAACAACTTGATGGAATATTCTACTCCCATGTCTCTCTTTTCTTCTACCATGGGAGGTTTCTTGGGCCAGCGAGAGCAATTGTCCTCAAGAGAAACTAGCTCGAGACCCAACTATCTATACCATGACCTCGTTGGGGACATGTACTAAGAAACGACAAGGAGAAAACTTCTCTTATACCACTGATCTAGATTATTTTGAGAACTAATGAAGGAAAATATATAACAATGAAATATACAGAGATATTATAATAAACACAGAGATACAGTAATGCACAATTTTTATTGGTGAGAGAATGTATAAAAACTGTAAAATTACAGAGTGACTGACTCGCTAGAATGGTGGCAACTTATCTCTGAGAAGAGATATGATGGCTACGCTCATTTGCAAGAAGAGGATGTTGATTAAAATGAGGCTCTAGAGGCCTTTTTAATAGAATTAAAATCCAAAACCCTAACCTTGGAAGATGAAACGCCAAAAGGTTTGTGGGCCCCAATGGGGGTAGTTGGTACACCAACTTCCCAAGTGAGTAAATTTTTCATATGATCTTTGTTTGGGGTGAAATATAGCTCATTGGAAAAGTATATCCAAGGAATACACATTTTCCCATCACACTCTTTATAAATCCTACAGCCTTACTATGGTTGGCCCCAAAAAAGTTGTTTAGGACCTCAAAATGACCACGAAAGTTTAGGACCTGAAAAGGTGTAGAAAAAATCCCAAGGTGGAAACCCCTATTTTGAGCCAGTGGAATAGATGGGTGGCCACCGATTACCACTTAGATCAATCACCCACATTGATTTGAAGTCTTTTCCAAAGGTGTGATTCCACAATGGTTTACATAATAATCTTTCAGCCTGCTCCCAACACATGGCCTAAGTCAGTGTGGCCCCCAAGAACTCTACTTCTATAATCATTAGAATCATGTGTAGTTAGTTTCACAACTGAACTAATCATAAGTACAATATAACATAAATAAAAACAATTGTTCCATATATTTCATGTGTACAATAATGCCTGCAAAGACATAATGAATCATAATGCAATGATATACACATGAAGAGAACATAGTGATTAATAAAGGAATAACATGATTTCAAATGAATATAATGATTCTAATTTGGAAATCATAAGAGTATGATGAACCATTAAGTAAACTAACATAACATCATGGGCTCACCATGAATGTAATGAGCTATCATAACTTCATGAATTCAGTAACAATTTCATAGAGAAAATTGTATGCCATAATCATATAATAACCATGAAATGTACAATAGTTCTAAGAGTGTCCTCTTGCAACGATAAAAACTAGGTCAAGAAATAGTTATGCATTAAATATGATTAAATAAGCTATTGATAAAAATTGGGTGTTACAAGTCCTCCTACCTCAGAGAGACTACATCCCAAGAGCTAAGTATCTGTAAACAAATAAGGGTACATTCCCCTCATCTCATACTCCAACACCCATGTATCATCAACCTATGAATAATGTCTCCATCTAACTTAGACCTAGTCATTAACTCTTCTTTGTAGGTGTTGTTGTCTACTATAAATATGTTTAGGAGCTCATTGTGGAACTCCCATATCATGAAAGTATAAAACATGGCTTGGGTTAGGTATGTACCTTTTAAGTAAAGATACATGTAATATATTATGAATGTCTAAGTGAGATGGTAAATCCAATCTATAAGCTACCACACAAACCTATGTCTTTACCCAACCTTATATGTCAAAACCATGAAGGGTCCACAATATCTTGGTGCATGTTTTCTCCATTTTCCCAACCTTAAGGAACTTATCTTTGGCTTTAATTAGATAAATATTTTCTCACCAACTCAAAATTTATGCTTTGATATTTTATTATTGACATGGCTCTTTGTCTATCTTGTGCATCCTTGATTTTTGTTGCACATGATTT
>SNQJ01S0199141.1:0-17105 GCA_010110895.2 Picea sitchensis
ATGTATTCATATAAACTTGTGGCTTACTTCTTAATTCTCAGCAGTCATTAAGGTTGTGACTTTGTTTTCCTGACAGAGTCTTCACACAATTCCTCCACAGGGAATTCCTTCAGCATGCAACTTCCTTATTGCATATTCATCACTATCTATGCTAGACTCAACCTTGAGTTAGCTTTTATCTATTTACCAAATATTCCTTAAGGAATATAAACATGCATCTTCGTCATGTACCTAATTACGTATCCATACGTATCCTGGTTTTGTTAACTTACATCCATGATGTATTTAACCATATTCATAATCCTAAGCCTGCATGTAGCTGTCATAGGTATATTTCACAGCCTGCATGTAGCTGTCATAGGTATATTTCACAGCCTGCATACATCTTTACTTTTAAGATCAGTCAACTCAGGATTGTTCACAATCCTTCTCATGTGATTCCCAAAGGAATAATCATTTACCTCTTATTATGACACAATAGCATCTTTGCTCATTTACCCTTCTATCTAATTATATTAGTATTCCCTAAGGAAAGAGAATACATTCCCCTCAAGATATTACTTGGAACAAAATTTTCATGATTCTTCAGAATGGAGTTAGTCATGCATCCATAGTATTCACTTAATCTAGACAAGAGTAATTCTTGCTTTATATTTCCCTCATCAGGGAAACCATATGGTGCCACTGCCTACAACTATGCTCTTTCATCGTACACATGCATCACTTGCACATTTAATATCATTCATACCTAACTGGTATCGATATCATGCTTCATATTAAGAAGCTTCACAATGCATTAAACCCATTCACTCAAGAATAATTAAGCACAACTAAGTATTCATCCTACTAGCTTATTGCTTACACCTTTTCCATGTCATTCACACATATGGACATATCAGGCTTCTATATCCTTTTTCCAAGGATCTTCCAAACATCCTTATGATCATGTATACACATTTGTGTATATGTAGGTGCATCTATTGCACCTTTTTACCTAATGCATTCACTTGATAGTTTAATTTCATCATTAGTGTCCTTTAGTTTGAGATTTTAGTCACTTACAAGACTAATCTCACAGTCATATATCGTGTTGGCATTGCCTTCTCTCATGGCTATAACCAACCAGGGTCACTTTCCTCTTTATGCGACAACGTCTTAGCAAGAAAACCTCCTTGCCTCAGTGTCCATAGGGTCTTACCCATCTCACTTTTCTCTGGTCATGAGGAGTTATATACTCTGATTTTAATATAAAGCAGTAACTATAACTACCAAGGATCCTACCTGATCATATAATATTCCTTTAAGCCCACAAAGGTATTAACCATTATACAATCCACCATCATCAGTGCCTGAAGTTCCAACTACCCATGCTTAGAAGCAGTGTTATGAACACCAAGTCATTCGTCCTTCGGGCTTCAATTGCCCTTGACAAAATCCTGCCTCCTTCTTCTATCCACATTCAAGTCTTATTATAAATGTTAATTAACATATCCCTACTCTGGTAAGAGTAGTTATAACTTTGACAAGGGATAAAGAAATTCTTCTGCTGAAATTCAACAAGAATTCCCAAAATCATAGGTTCAATCTACAATCCTTCTCCTCAAGGAGTAAATGCAGATAACCATGCATCCTTACCCGACTCGTACATGAGCCCTAGCAAGCCAAGTGTTGTAACCATGCTCTGATACCATTTTTTCAAATACCCACTATGGGGCATAAAATAAAATAAAAATGTTTTTCCACAATAATTGAATCCTCCATCCATGGTCTCTAATCCTAGTCAATGGACCTTCAAAATTTCTGAGCTGAAGTAGCTCTTTGGTTCCCTACTGGAATCTTCTAAGGAATCAATCCACAGGTCTTCACGTGACTTCACCCATACGAACTAGCACCAAGTGTAAGCTTCCTCCACGCGACCACTGGTTGTGACCCCAGGCCTTACCTAAAGGCATTTCACGACTTCACATGTTGGGTCTTTGCATGTGAGTCACCCCGACTCTCCCGAACTCCGAAATCCCGACACGGGCCTAGCACTTCCTAGTTCCTCCTTTATCCTTCAACCATATGACCTCCAGCCAAACCCTAGGGCCCACCTCTAAGTGCATCGTGATTTCGATCGACTTCCTCCTTTGAACCTCCGACTCTTGATTTCCCTATATCCAACGTTCTCCCTGGACAATCAATGGTTCATGTTCTCACCTTGATCAACGACTACGATCAAATCATGAACTCGGATTTCTTGAGTCCTCACGACTCTGCCCTTTGACCTTCCCACTTTGCGGGTCAGCAAAATGTTGATCTCTCGCCACGTGTCCCTTCTCAATGGACGGCTAGGATCAAATTGTGACTTCACATATCAGGTATTTGGATGTGAGTCATCCCTAACTCTTCCGATCCCCAAACTCTCGATGATGTCAGATCAACAATCCACAGTCTCCCATAATCCAATCGTCTAGATCCTTTCTCGTAAATAAAGTCTTTCCTGATCCCTGATTCCCCTAAATTTACCTGCGTCAAATCAAAGGTCCACAATCCTCCGTGATCCCACGGTTGTGATCAAATTGTGATTTCGTGTTTCACGATTTCTCATAACTCTTACTTCTGGCTTCCTGAGTTGTGAACCCCCGATAAGACTAGATCTATGGTCCACGATCTTCCTTCGATCGAAGGCTATGATCAAGTCACAATTTCGCGTTTCGCGACTTTGGAGGTTGGTTCACCTCTGTTCTCCTGATTCCCGATTTCTCGATATTTGCAAGCATTAGATCGACGAATCACAACTCCCCACGATCTAATGGCTGAGATCAAATCATGATTTCATGTTTTGCGAATTCTCACAACTCCACCCTTTGACTTCCCCGAGTCGCGAGTCAGCAAAATGTTGATCTCTCGCCATGTGTCCTCCTGGATGGATGGTTCTGATGATTTCAGAACTTTGGAACCTTGTTCCTCTTGTGTACTTTCAAGGATTATCGTTAGTGCACTTTACCTTGATTGAGCGGCCACAATTCTTTTACGCTCAGACTGAATGGTTGAGATTTGTTCTCCTTTGTGCTTACTCCTTGTTGTCTGGACTATGATCTGACGGTCCAGATCGTTCATGATGATCGATCCAACGATCATTGTATTTCCTCCTCCCGAGCTTACGAACTTGAGACAGGTCCGCCTCTTGGACCTCATCTGCGCTTCAGAAAGGCGCTTGTCTCTTCCGAGCTTGGCCCTTAGGGAATCTTGAATTCCCACATACTCCTTGCATTAATCTACTCGCATCAGATCGACGATCCACTAACTTCCTCGACCCAATGGTCCATATCACATCACAACTTCAGGTTTCAAGAGTTTAGTCGCGCCAACGTGCGAATTTGTTGATGTGTGAATCCCTGATTTTGCCAATCTGACGGTTAAGGAGGGTCCCGATAGATCCTTAGATCTATGATCCAGATCACATCGCAACTTTAGGTTTTGGGAAATCTTTCCCCTTCACGATGATTACCAACATTCGTCGAACTTGTGAATACTGAAGAAATCGAGGTGTTAACGCCTGTGCTCCCTCCTCAATCTAACGGTCACGACAGACCTTGGATCCTCCCAAAAGGATCGCATCTGTTAATATTCCAAACGAACAGGTATTCCCTTTCGATACTTACATCTCACTATCCTTCTTGAGATTCGTCAGTTATGAAGGACTTAAGAGAATTGTGCTTTGTGTCCTGGACTTAACACTTGGAAGAATTCTTTCGCGCACCCCTTACATTCATTCATAAAGTCTAAAACTTAAGTGGTTCTCGGTTTCTAATTTCTTCACAAAGAGCCTATGCATATCTGCACTACCTCTCCTGAGTGTAACAGATCCTTCAAGGGACTTAGAACAACTAGGAGGATCGACATGCGTTCATGAAACTGTGTCCAAGGATGACAGACATACAGTTTGTGACTCTAGCTTAAGACACCACATGACGCAAGCATTTACGAGTATAAAACATATCCTATCCATATGATTTCCTACTTTCCTAATTTCACATTCAGGCAAATACAAAAGAAGGAAATACAGTATAAATCATTAAGCAAACACAACCATCCCTGCAATATTCATATGATATCCAACTTTAATTTACAGTACCACTGAAATACACAAGATATGTGATTAATTATCTATTACATATGGTATCCAACTAACTGAATATGGGTGTTCATCCTTCCACCCGACCATAGGCTCAGAGGTATTCATTCTTAGCACTCTGGCCACCCCCATGCCAAGCCATGATATCACCAGGGAACTCTCGCAGTTCTCAAGGGTTCTTTCTCTGTTTCAGCTTCTGCTTGGGTTCTGTTTTCGGTAAAATTTTAGAGATTTCCCTCTCTTTTATGGCCCTGGGTGAGGTTTATCAGATGCTCACTCAACATCAAGCTCATGGCCTTATGTTCATCTCCTCTTGGAGAGCTCTGTGCATCTCCCTTACAAGCTTGCGCTCTCGTCCCCCTTCTCTCTGGTTGTCTGTGTGTATCTATCTTACCTTCCTTCTTTTGGAAGGTTCCCAACCCATCACGTTCCTTATGTTAGAAGGAAGCTCAGGTCTACAGGTCTCTGTGGTACTTCAGGGTGAAATTCTACATCTATACCATGTTCCCATTCATGGGGGTGGTTGATAATTCAACCAGTGGTCCTTTCTTCATTAACTGATTTCTCTCCTTGGGATCTGGAGAGGCTTATTATCTTAGCAAAGGAAGTTTGGGTCATTTGAACTAATTGACCCTCTCTACAATCTCCTCACTCTTTCCTCTAGTGATATCATGGCCAATACTTTCAAGGCTTCACCCCCACAATCAGTTATTGTCAACCCAAACAATAATACATTTACATTGTCCACATGCCTTAGCATGGTAATCCTATTTTATGATTAAGTTACAAACTGGGGGAAACATGGTGTTACACATTCTTAGGAACATGCATGTGTTCTTAGGAATGCACATGTGTTCTTAAGAACGTGCACACGTTCTTACGAACGTGCACGTGTTCCTGTCAATGAGCCTGCTTGGAAACATGAGTGGAGGTTCGGGATTTTCGTCCACTCCTGTGAGTGTGCATTCTTGTTGACCCCTTGCCACTTTTTCTTCCACCAACTTTATGCACACACCGATATATTGTTACAAAAAAATGTATCATTTCCTTAAAAATTGCACTCAACAACATAGGAATACAAGTTTGGTGTGAGAGTTTAGTGCATTTGTTAAATTTTTAGGATCTTGAGTTTCCCTCTTGGGTGGCCATGGATTCCCCAAAGTAGATGGACTCTTAGCCATCACACAACCACCCAAACTACAAAGTCATGATAATATGAGAGGGTTTGAGGACCCTACAAAATTAAGAAGTGGATCAAACAAAAATGAGTAGTCTAAAAATCCTCAAGGATATAGAATGAAATCAAAAGAGAATCCCATGTATGAAGTAATATCTAAAATAATAAAGACATATACCTAGTATGCGTAGGATCACACCCTCATCTATGAGTTTGTTGGTCTTTGGCCATGTGAGGAAACAATCAAATGGTGTATTTTATCTCACTGGAAGGATAAAGGGGGCATTGAACTAAATTTATGAATGAAGGGCTTCTTAACAATGATTTTAACCAATATAATGGATAAAGTGATTTTTAAAACAGGACATAATTCTTCAACTAAGTGGGGATTCATTTGTGCTATTGGAGGACTGATTATTGTTGGATCAAGAATAAATTTCCCATTCCCTAATATAGATATAAATATATTATATACTATATCATTTTTGAACAAGAAACCTTAGCTGGAATTTTCAATGCCATCATGAATTATGTTAAATTATAAGAAGTTGCAAGAAAAATTACATACACATATCATGAGTGGTCCTAACAGTTAAGAGCATTTGTTTTCTCCTTGGAATTATTTGAATCTACAGGAGTAGGGTAGTTTGGATATGTACACATCCATTAACTAAGTAGTCTATTTAGTACATAGAAGGGATACCTTGTCCCGTAAATAATGGGGTCTTTCATATGTCAATTTTGCCTCTTGTTATGCTATGACCTTAAATTAGATAATCATCATCATCATCATCATCATATAAATACCTATAGGAATTCATTAAGATAGCATGCAAAGATTCAATTTAGTAACAAACCCTAGATTATGAACATGTTTCTTTTTCTATAGAAAGTGCCATCAACATGGCTATCTATGTAGAGATTATGGTAGGAGTAAAGCATGGGCAAGGGTTCAAAATAAGTAGGGAAGGGAAAAGATGTATTTACCCAATTCAAACCATTTTGAATCCTTGAAAATGGACAACAACAATAAAGAGGACAAGAGAAAACAATCATCCAATATTAAGGAGTAGTGCCATAAGACTTATGCAAATCATTGAATGCATGAGATACATGAATCAACTAAGGAAAATTTATTGGGTATGAATAACTCCACAAAAGAATATATGGTATAACCTAAGAGAAGAAAGAAAAATGAAGAAACAATCAAAACTATAGAAAATATGCAAGGAAAGATCAAGTCTTAGAGGAGCAGAGTGGACTAAACATGCAAGAAGAAACATCTACTACAAAGTATTTAGAAGTTTAGGACATGGAAGACATAGATATAATGTAGTTCGAAACTAAGTATGGTAAGGCGTCTATTTGAAATGACAATACATAGGCACACTTAATAATACTTCATTGAGAGATGACTTGGGACAGGCGGAGAGAAAATAATAGAGGGAAAATAGGCAAGAAACATATTTTGGATATCAAAACCAAATTCCTGAAGCACAAAAAGGAATCGCCAACAGTGGCAAGATGGAAAACCAATTCCATCAAGATCCAAGAGGAAGGGGGGAATTTGATAAATTTCTCAAGGGTTAAGACTATAGATATAATGTTCCATTCTACCCCCAAATAACATGAAATGAGAGTGTTCTCATCGAACATTTGAGGGATTAATGCCAATGTTAAACATAAATGATAAAATAAAAAATTCTATGAGAAAATTTGGTAGTAGTCTTCATTCAAGAAACTAATTTCTCTAAAGGAACTCTTAAAGGGATAGTTAAAAACATTTGCAAAAATTAGGAGGTAGAAACTTTTGATGGGTGGTGGGCTTCGGATATGTACACATTTGCTGACTAACTAGTCTAATTAGTACATATAGGGGGTACCTTATCCCACAAACAATTGTATCTTTCATATGTCAATTTGGCATATTGTTATGTTGCGACCTTAAAATAACCTATAATAATAATAATAATAATATTATTATTATTATTATTATTATTATTATTATCATCATCATCTAAATCCCTCCAAAAGTTAACATGCATTAAGTTAACATGCAAAGATGCAATCTAGTAATAAACCCTAGATTATGACCATGTTCTTTTTCGGTGTAGGAAGTGCCATCAACATGGGCATCAATGTAGATATTGTTGTAGGAGTAAAGCACCAATAAAGGGTTCAAAAAAATAAAGGACAAAAATGGTTTTGCCAAATTCCAACCATTTTGAAACCTTGAAAACTAACAACAACAACAAAGAGGACAAGAGAAAACAATCATCTAATATTAAGGAGAACTAGTCCCACAAGGCTGATGTAAATCACTCAACATAAGAGATACATGAATCAATTATATAAAATGAAAAATGTAAATATCAAATGATAAAATAGAAAATTCTAACAAAAAATATGGTAGTAGTATTCATTCAATAAACTAAGTTCTTAGAAGGAACTCTTAAATGGATAGTTAGAAATAACAATAAAAATTGGGAGGTAGCTACATTGGACACAAAGGAATTTTTGGGAGGGTTGGCCATTGCTTAGGATCCAAGACAATTTTTTATACACTATTTCAAGGTAACTAAATGGTGATTGGAAGCCACATATTCAGCGTTGGGTTCTACGGAAAGAGGAACCATTAAAAATTTGTATGGCCCCACCTCTTTTATGCTAGAGGAATCCTTCCTAAATACCTAAGGGTTCTTCAGGAGCTAGGTTAAGATCATTGAACACCTTTTATTTTAGGGAAGACATTTTCTAAGACCAAAAAATCACCCTCCAAGTTTTAAATAATGTGGTTAACTTGCTAAATGTTAAAGGAACAAGTGGTTAAATTGTGCAAATGTCTCCCATCTTCCACGAGATCCCAAATGTTTAAATTTCAATGGAACTAAAAATCCTTATAAGTGAAATCAAGAAGTGGAATAAGGATACATTTCTAATATTTTTGAGAGAAAGGAATTTTTAAAATTGAAGATCAAAGATGTCTTGAAAATTATAATGCATCAGGGAAGGATGGAGGACCTAAAAAGGAAAGAGAGGGAAGTGAGTGAAGACATTGAATTGTAGAGGTGGTAGGAATAAACATTTTAGCATTATAAATCAATAATAAAATGGCTCAAAGAGGGGATGGGGAAAATGTGTTTTTCTAGAAAACGACCTTAAAACATATAAATTGTAAAGAATATTCAACAACATGAATGAGGAAAGAATTACCTTGGATCATTCGGAGGATATAATCCAAGAACCTAACTCCTTTTTACCACTCTCTTAACAAGACCCCTATAGATTGTTGAGAAGAAATAAGAAAAATTATATATGAGATGTACCCTCTCTAGTTAATCGCAAGCATAACTAAGTGCTCATAGAGGAAGTCACTAAGTAAGAGGTGGAGAAATAAGTGTAAATCTCACAATAGGTAAATCCCCAAGGCTAAACACAATGCTAGTGGAATTATATAAGGAGTTTGGGAAGTAGTTGGTGATGATGTATGGACGATAGTGGTAAAATCGAGAAAATAAGAAGAAATCTTAAAGGCCCTAAACACAACCTTTCTAATTATTAACCCAAAAGAACCTTAACAAACTCCTTGGAAAACATTATATTCATGGGGTTTTATGAATACATATATAAAATCATCTCCAAATTGGAATCAAATAGGCTAAAGTGCATCATGGATTAGTTAACTTTGAAAGACAAGGATGTTATGTAGGGAGCATAGTAAGTTTTGGATGGAATAATAACAACACATGATGCCATCCACACCTTGAAAAAAAGTAAGAATCTAAATATGTTAATTAATCTTGAAATGTCAAAGGGATATGATGAATTGGGATTTCCTCCCAACAATGTTGTAAGTTTTTGGTTTTGCTAGAAGGTGGGTGGACTAGATAATGAATATGGTAAACTAGATAGCCTTCTTTTCAATTTTGGTTAATGGATCTCTAACCTCTACTTTTTAACCCAAAAGGGAAGTCTAATAAAGGGAACCTATCTCTATTTGTATTCATTCTCCTAGTAGAAGAATTGAACATCTCCCTCATAGTAGAAAAATATCAATTAAGTTGAGAGGGATTCTCTAAATTAATGATAAGATTCCCCCTCTCAAAAACATTTCATACATGATAATTATGAGAAGTCAAAGAGCTTAGATCAATTCTAAATTCATTTCTTCTCACCTCATAGCAAAGTCTTAAATCTTATTTTTTAGTATAAGGATAGAAGTCCATAAAAGAAAAAGAAAGTAACTAGGATTTCAATCATTTTTGCAAGATAAAATGTAAGTCTTAAATCTTATTTTTTAGTATAAGGATAGAAGTCCATAAAAGCAAAAGAATGTAACTAGGATTTTGATCATTTTTGCAAAATAAAATGTAAGTCTTAAATCTTATTTTTTTAGTATAAGGATAAAAGTCCATAAACACAAAAGAATGGAACTAAGATTTTGATCATTTTTGCAAGATAAAATGTAAGTCTTAAATCTTATTTTTTTTTAAGTATAAAGATAGAAATCCATAAAAGCAAAAAAATGTAATTAGGATTTCGATCATTTTTGCAAGATAAAATGTATCTCTCTAAAATCATTTTATCTATAATATCATAGTATAATAGTTCTCTCTTACTCAACCAAAAAAAATTGAGACATACAGGTACATGATTTAGCTTACTTTGAGGAAGAGACATGACAAAACATATAGAATATGGTGCTTCATAATACTTGTTTTTAAAAGGGTTATAATTGGTCAAAAGACACTTTGGAACTATATTTGATAATAGTACTTAGTCGTGGCTAGAATGGAAGGCTAAAAAACATTCACCAAATAATTTTAATAATAACATATATTCCTTTACCAAACTTACATTCATTTTTTTATATCTCGTATGGAGTTCATCAATCAATAATTTTATGATATTTTTTGTTTTTATTTTATTTTTTAATATCTTTTTCAAATTACAATTAGGATAATATATGGTTTTATATATGGAATTAAGGTTCCAACTAGGATAATATATGATTTTATGTATAGAACTAAGGCTAGATGCTATTGCAAAGTACATGACTCCACTCTCATTAACTTCAACGATGATCATAAAGGATGTTGGTTTCCTTGCAAATACTATATAAGTTGAAACCATCTTTTTAGTCCCATAGGAAGACCTAAAACTGCCTTTGATGTTTCAAAACCCAGATACATCTTACAAGAGTGAAAGTCTATACTCTTAAAAACCATCAATAAATTATATTAAATAATCTGATTTTTTTAATAATAATAATAAATATCAACTTACAACTAAACTAAATTATAATAGTCCCCTAGGTGTAGGACAGTCGGTGACGGAGTGTGTTGTTAAGCCACTCCGTGATGTTAAAGTCACCGGTTCAAAACCTGCGGGGACAAAAAATCCAACCATGTTAAGGGTTGGTGTGGCTCAGGCCGGGTGCGATCCCCAGGTGATTTTGACGTCTTAGATGCCCTTGAGTCGCAGTTTCTCAAGCCACAGGTTAATCGCAGGTCCTGCACAAATTAACAAACAAAAAAAAAAACTAAATTATAATAAATATTACCACCTTAAAAAAATGTAACTTACAACTAAGTGATGATAAGTATGACGACTTTCCCAAAAAGAGGAAGATATCAAAAGAGCAAGTGTATACCCGCATATACACATCCATAAAAATTAGTGTCTCAAAAAAATGAAAGATAACAAAAGAGCAAGTGTAGACCCGCATATACACATCCATTAAAAATTAGTGTATCAAATAATGTGTGGGTCTGTCCTCGCCAAAACCCAATACACATCCAATACACATATTTAAATAGGAAACCTAACTTTTGACTTTAAATATTTTCCAACTCTACATTCATTGGGTTTTTCCATCCAATGACTTTTGAGCAGTATAACTCAATTCTCTCGTTCTTTTTTTCATCCAACTTTTGAGGACTAATTCTCATCAACTCCGTTGTGAAACAGGGCGCTGGAAAAGGCCAAAAGAAAGGTGGGAAGAAAGAGTATGTATTTTGTGCTCATCCGGAAAAGTGGAAACAGAAAAATATTTCATTTTAGAATGTGAGGCCCTCAAAGACAACAGGGAAAAATATGCAGGTATTCTCGCAGCTAATTCTTGGGATAATCTATTCGGCAAAGAGTTTGTTGAGAAGCTGGGAGCGATTATTGTAAAACTTCACAGGAAAAGGGCCGAATACAAAAGCCAGATGGAAAAACAATCTGTCCCATAGGCTATTTTTAGCCTCGTGGACGTTAAAAAATACTTTCTTTCTTCTTTCTTTCCATTGGTTTTTGAGCACTATATCGTAGTTCTTACCTTTTTGCCATGTATACATTGTCTCATCCCCAACTTCATCAAACGCATTCATTCAAGGTTTGCAAAATCTGCATTTGTAAAAATGGGCGATTACGATTACGATTACGATTACAATGGTAGTTTTCATGACAAGCCAAATCCGAATCTCATCTATAGTAAAAAAAATAGAAATTGGTGAATTTGTTTTTGGGAAAAAGTATGGAAAAATAATTTATAGGTTATATATGTTAGAGGAATCTCTAATTTGGTCGGATTACTTGGTTGAGATCTAGATTCAAAAACCCTAGGCTAGTGTCAACAGTGAGCAAGACAACACTTATTTATCACTTAGCAAGGACTGACATGTCCCCCAACCACCTATGAACATTGGAGTAAGAAAACTTTGAAGGACATGCTTGTAGGTTTTGATCCACTTATGTGTGCATGGGTCACGATACAATTTAATATAATATATCTGGGTGCAACTACATCTTCAACCACTACCTCAAGACGTCATCACATTCCACCACTACCTCAAAGTGCTCCATAGCTCCAAGCTAATCCCTTATGAAAATTAAACCTTGCCCAATAATAAAAAAACTCCTAACTTTCCACCATTATATCCTTTGAACTACAAAAAAACCTTTCTTAAAAAATGTAAACTACCTCATATATTAACTCATATATTAAGAAGGGTTCAGATCCATATGAAATCCTCAAAATAGACACGTTGATAGAAAAGTGAACTAATGTGTCATATGGAATTTTAAACCCATTGCGCAGGATTATTTACTCTGAAGATATATTAATATCTTTACGAGATTACTTTAGCCATCTTTATTTGTATGTGGAAGTTAGATTTAACCAATCAAAAAGGTTTTGTACCCAAAACGAAGACATCAACTTATTGCGATTCCAATCACAAATGATTGGTAGTGGCAACCCATGCAACTGGTAAGCCTAGTTGAAGAAGACATCCTGTCTTTTTTTATTGGACCTGATATTAGTAGTGGCAGCTTATAGACGTTCGTCATATCTGGACCCACTAGTTTGGTTGGATGGCAAGGAAATGTAATTATACCAATGGGAGGGTAGAGTCCAACCTTTTTATAAAACAGTTCCACGTTAGTTATAAATTGTGTCGAAATCAAAATCTTTTTAAATATAAAGTATATTAAATTACCTTTTTATTTAAATTTTTTTAATTCTGGTTTTTGAAAAAGTTAAGTGTGTAATTAATATTGATTAAAATAGAGGGATTTTATATACAAAGTAAAATAAAAAGCGCATAAACTCTATTATTTTTCATTTAAAATTTTCTTTCTATTTAGCAAAAAAAAATTGTAATAAATAAGGTTTTAGTTAATATGAGCAAAAATTGTGTACATAAATAAGGTTTTAGTTAATGTTAAAAAAATACAAATGGTTGAAATAGGCTAGTTAGGAAAGTTGGGTTTGTCTAAAACTATTGGAGAATCGGGATTTTGGGTGCCCAGTGCGCTTCTGAGCTTTTTAGCAACGAAGAAAATGAATGGGAGTTTTAGGCTTGTCCCCATTCAATAAGCGTCAACTGACACAGCTACGTTGTTTGCACGCTTGTCTCGCCCCAACCCGTTCGTCGTTTACCCTGTAACGGGAAGTTGGCACCTGGCCCCTTATCTAGAGACTTACAAATCCTGATAGGGGAGGCTGAGAGAGAGAGTGTCCATTTTGATTTATATATAGATCAATCTCATGTAGTTGATCAGACAAACACTAGAAAATTTAACCATTGTGACTATGTGTCTCTAGTTTTGTTGTAGGATAATATGTACTTGTTTTGGTTTTAGTGTTGGGACTAGGTGTCTTTTATAATTCTCTATAGCATGTCATCTTTTTCCATATTACATGATCCATGTCTACATGTGTTACTTGCATGTGAAGTGGGGATAATGGTTTCTTGTTTTGGTTTCCTTGTTTTCTAGGTGTCCCTTCTCTCGTGCAAACAAGTAACATGATGGACCCATCAGAGATAAGAAAATCCAAAATGGTCAACTATCCTATGATTCTCAAACATACACTAGGAGTCAATAAACCCTACTTTCTTCAAGACCTTTCCTATATTATCAACCATCCCCTATCCCAACAATAGAAACAACTTAATTTGCGGCTTTCATTCTTATAAACCATTGTTTGTATTCACCATCCAAGTTAGCTTATATTTTCTTAAACTACACCAACCCAATTTGAATAGCTTTTTTCTCAAAAGCACTATTTTTTCAAACATTACCTAAACTCGGAGCCTTATTTTTATTCTTCATAACACTGTCCATTAGGTAGTATGGAAGTGGATGGACCATCATCCTAGAAAAAAAATGAACTCTGTCGACATAATATCTTACATAAGTTGTTGCAAAAACATGTATCATTTCTTTAAAAATGGCACTCGACAACGATGGGGAAGCGTGAGAGTAGAAGTTTGTTGTTATAGATTAATGCATATGTTAAAGTTTTAGGATCTTGATTTCCTTCTTGGATGGACATGGATTCCCTAACGTAGATGGACTCTAGTTATCATACAACCACTTAACCTACATGGCAATATTAGTAAGAGATGGTTTAAGTACCCTACAGAACCAAGAAGTACACTAAACAAAAATAAGTAACCTAAAAATCCTCAAGGATGTATGGTGAAATCAAAAGAGAATCCTATGTATGAAGTAACCTCTCAAGTAATAAGGACATATATCTAATATATGTAGGATCATGCCCTCCTCTATGAGTTTGTTTTCCTTTGGCTATCTAAGGCAACACTAAAATGATGGATTTCATTTCACTAGAAGGTTAGATTTCCTTTCACTAGAACATTAAATGGCTCGTCGAAGCCAGGAACAAAGGGATTCTTCACAATGATTTTAATCAATTCAATGGATAGAGAAGATGTAACATCCCCACTATAGTCCACAATTTAATTTATGTATAATGTAAATATGAAATGTGGCTATGGCCAAGCAATGTAATATGCAATTTGTATTTTTTATTTTTAATAAATAAAATGTGAAATATGATGTTAGTTGATGGGGAACATAGAAAAACATGGGAGCTGAGTTTTCCACAAAAAAAATGAATCTCTAAAAAGGGTCCACAGGGAAAATTATTTATAAGTATTAATCCAAATCCACATTCTTGAATTTTATTATCATTATGTATTAAACTTCTATTTTTTGTTTGAGTGCATAAGAAAAAATTTAAATGAATCTATAAAAATCTATAGAAGATTAAACAATAAGTAAATAAAAAAAAATAACAACTTAAAAACATTACCAACAAAGTTAATCTTTTAATCCATATATTAACAAATATGCAAGTACTAAAAGTTGTAGTAGATAAAGTTGGCAAAAGGATTGAAATTTTGAAACCAATGTTTAATATTATCAATAAGATCAAAAAACTATAAAAAAAACCCTAAAACTTTTAAGGCTCTTCTTAATCCAATTGACAAAAAAAACCTCAAACATCCATGTTTGTACATCATAAGAAACATAGCTTTGGGTTACTTGAAATTGATCCGAGACTTGAATGGGATTTTGGAGAAAGTGAAACACTGATCGAAGAGATCCAAATTTTCATAAAGAAGGCATAGAATATAAAACCTACTTGAGATGAACACTAAAGAGAAAGACTGATCGAAGAGATCCAAATTTTCATAAAGAAGGCATAGAATATAAAACCTACTTGAGATGAACACTAAAGAGGAAGTGTTTACAGGGAATGAGCATTAAGAATGAACAATATGACACCATACTTTTTTATTTTTTTTATAATTATTTCTTTTGTATTATATCATTTATTTATTTTTTAATTTTTTTTATTTATTATACAATTCATTTCTTACCATAATTTTAAGAACTTTTTATTACTTTTCATATTTGAATAAAAACATATTTCTTAACGCCTCGCTTATCACAACATTGAAAATGAAAAATAGCTACACAATAATTTAAAACAAAAAAAAAACATATTTTTTAATACCTCGCTTATCATAACAATGAAAATGAAAAATAGTTACGCAATGATTAAAAAAATAGTAATGAAACAAAAATTTTATAAACTTAAGAGATTTGTTTTGATGTGGTAGTCGTGAAAGCAAAAATCAAATAAACTCATACAAACTCACACAACCCAATCTCAATCTGCTATCAATTCATTTGGAAATAATGGAGAAAGCGCTAGTTGTAAGCGCCAGTTATAAGTTTCAGTTGTGAGAGTCAGTTGTGAGAGTCAGTTGTAGGCGTGTTAAGAGTCAGTTGTCTAGTTGTCTTTGGTTTGCATGTAGCCGACTCGGAAGAGTCTTTTCCTATATAAAGATGTAATCTGTCTTCATTGAATAATATGAAGTGAGCGTAGTCTCACCGTGTTTGTTTGCGTGGTATATTTTATCTTGGTATCAGAGCCACGGGAGTGCAGTGTGAGAATTCTAGAAGTTTGCAGGTCCCTCCTCTGGTAGGGTGTGGGGGAATACTACTCAGCCTTTCCTCCGACGAAAATCGAAAAGATTCCCGCAGGCAGAGTACATGAGAGGTGCGAACATCCCGCAGTCGGAATACACGTGAGGTGCGGACTTCTCGCAGGCCACTAAGTCGTAAGGTGTGAGAAACTTTGCTGCGTGAGAAAGGCGTGGATAGCGTGAGAAACGTTTGTCTTTGCGCAGGAGATAAATAAGGAGAGGTCACGTGGGTTCTTCTCTAGGAAATACAACAAATTGAAGGTTCTTTCCTGCTGGGCGTTTTCATATTGGTATCTGTCCATTCGCGATTTTGTGGAGCGCCATTGAAGTCCTTTTAAAATTGATGCTGAGAGAGATCTCGGGAAGAGAAAATTGATGCCACGATTTGCATACGAGGGAGTTATAAGTTTTTTAAAAAGTGGAGATTTTGGATATTAAGGTGGATGCATGCATGATTTAAGTTGATAATAGAAATATAGTTGGATCAGTGGATTCGAAAGGCAGAGCAACGGACTACTCAACACTCGACAAAAAGTTGCATATCCTTGGTGATTTTCTTGCAGAGACTAAATTGCAGCGATGGCGAATCCGCTGGCAGAGACCTACCTCAACGAAGCCAACAAGTTAGATGGCTCGAACTTCATTAACTGGAAATTCAAGATGCAGACGCTCATGGAGGGCTATGGTGTCTGGAACATTGCGAATGGAACCGAACTGAAACCTGTTGTGGCTGCAGGTGCGACAACAGTGGTAGGAGGTGCAACAACAGCGGTAGGAGGTGCGACAGCAGCACAGATCCAAGACTGGGAGAAGCGCGAAAACAAGGCAAAGGTATTGTTGCGCATGTCAATTAAATATAGCATAATTCCTCATATTAGAGATGCCACAACTTCTGCTGAAACATGGACAGCTCTTAAAGCTTTGTATGAAACTAGCAACACAAATCGCATTGTGTTCCTGAAAACTAAATTGCTAGGCATTAAGATGGATGGAAATGAATCTGTTAGTTCATTTTTGGGTC
>SNQJ01S0199142.1:0-14517 GCA_010110895.2 Picea sitchensis
GTCGATGAGCAAGTGTTATAAACTTAGTTTAATGGTTTTCTTCATGTTAAAGGGGGTGCATATTGAAATACAAAGAGGGAACATGAAGGGGACACATGAGCCATGGTGTATATTTTAACCTTGTACAATTATTTACTACAAAAAAAATTCAGTAAAAGAATATAAAAGATACAATGGAAAATACACACATTACACAAAGATTTTTCCCCTAGAAACCCAAACCAGGAAAACCAACATATTCTATATTCATTCACATCATATATTGTTTACAATACAATATACATATAGGAGCCAACGACATCCAAAACCCTAACCCAATGACTTGGATTAGTCAACAACCCTAATTCCTTAACCGGAAATATAAAACCATTAGCAAAAAACCATGTTTCGAAAAACTGCCCAAAGGACACAAAAATCGAAGCGACATGAAAAACAAGGCAAAAAAGGTGACAATTTTCCCGAGGAAAAAAAAATATCTCGGGGGCACTACCCTCAACCCCCCTGACACAACGTAGCAGACACTAGTTCTAGTCATGCAAAGAATATAACACATACCCAAAAATCTCCCACTTGTTTTTTTCTTTGCATACAGGGGGTTACATAGTAAACAATCCATGGTAGCAATGACCATAGATCCTCTACACCAAGATAGCTTCTCAGTGCTCACATATTTTGTTAATGAATATGCAACATTATTCAAAGTTTCCACCTTCATCATCAACACTTTATTTTCTTCAACCATGTCTCTCACAATGTGATATTGAGCATCAATATGTTTTTTCTTTTAATGATAATCGGGTTGTTCACCAGAAAAATTGCACTCTGAATTTCATAATCTATCCTTACAACTTTTTGTACCAACACATGGGCCCTCCCCTCCACCTAACTTATCATAGTTTCATTAAAAATTTATTCCATGTGCTCTGTATGAACCAACATTGCTTTGACTTTGTAATTTTTCAAATTATATTTTAGTTATTTTAATTTGAACTCATTTAAAAATAAAATGAATTTTGAATGTTTACTTTAAGACAATTTAAATTAAATTATTTAAGTTAAATTATTTTAAATTGAAATAATAAAAAAAAAAATCTCAATGTGAATTGTTGCGTATGGGCATGAAACAGAAAATGTTAATTGATCACCTTGTTGAAGGGATGTCTTGAAGTTTCCTAATGTGATTTCAACGACTCATAAGTTACTCATACGATGAAAAATTGGGGTACCATTTTTACGATGTTGATATCACGTAGAGACACTTTTAGTGAGACAACTGGATATGCCATTCAAGTATTCTATCAGTGTCATGACTGATAGGCCAGTCTGGGCTAGAAATCCTTGGAAATCATTTTGTAACTTATGGGAATCAAATTTTGATTCCATCAGTTACATTGGAATCATAATAACTGGAATCATATGATTGTCCTATTTGTGGGAAGAAAAATTCACTATGACGAAAGCCAAAAAATTGCACTCAAAGGCATTTTTTAATGAAAGTTCAAGTCCTGTTTTCACAGTTGCTTTGTCCAAATTCAATTCTATTAGTCCCTATGTCATCTATTTTGTATAGGATATTATTTCATCCATTGTAGTTGATGTAACACATTATTAGAACAAAATTATAGATCCACAAAAATAGCCAATTGATGTTTGAGGTGCTTAACACGGTTTTGAAGCCATGAGGACCGATTTTCCTCTCAGATGTCTTTTAGATCCAACACAAGACCTAAAGATGTTGTGGTTAACTAATTTGATGCTATATGACACTTTCATTATCACATTTTAATCATAGAATCAAGAGGCATAAAGTAAACAAGTTGAAGTGGTACACAAATGCAAGCTACTGGCGACACAGACTAGTTTGATCATAATTGTGATCATGAAGCAGATTAGGCGTGATGGGTATTAGTCATCAACTATCCAATGAGGTGTAGGAAAATTAGTCATTGGAAATGGTAGGATACCAACTAATGGCGTAGCAAGAAGGATCTGAGCTGTTGGAGGGTAAGATAGGTCTCAAGACAAAGGCGTGTTTGTTGACTGGGTCGATGTCGGCGAGAGAAAAAAGATCAATTTCGATGCACCCAGTGTTGAAAAGGGTTCGACATCCTCTTGCTAGCACATCAGTGAAATGAGAGTGAAAATTGTTAACAAGAAGCGTATTGGTGAGGGAGAGACGAACCTCACCGATATGCAATGTATCAAAGCGAAAGGGAGGGACATTGTCAATATGCAATGCAGCAGAAAAAATTGAAGGAAGTTAGCTGGTGAAAGGCATGCACATGACAAAGATAATCATATGATCATTACCGATGTGTCAACATTGATCATGTGAAATTTTTCGGTGATAAAGACATGTGTCAGTGGGGTTTAGTGTAAATGTGCAGGCACATAAGCCAAGATCAAAGGAAGGTGGTCTATGTATTGACGAAGAAATCACTGGAGCACCAATGTGTAGGTGGAATAAAGGAAGTGTTCGTCAGTGCACTATGATCCATATTATTTTGAGAACAAAATGAAGGTAGAGATATAACGATGAAATACTCATAAAAAATGCAGAAACACAGAGATACAATAATACACAATTTCTATTAATGAGAAAAATGTATAGAAATTGTAAAAATACAGAGTGAACGAACTCGGTAGAATGGTGGCAGCTTATCTCTGAGAAGCAATGTGACAGATACACTCATTCATAAGAATATGATGTTTACAATGAGGCTCCAAGTTCCTTTTTAACATAATAAAATCCAAAACCCTAAGCTTGGAAGATGAAACACCAAAAGGTTTGTGGGCCCCAATGGGGGTAGTTGATACGTTAACTTCACGAGGGCGTAACTTTTGCATACTATATCTATTTGGGATGCGTGATAGATCATTGGAAATTTTTAGCCAAGAATAACACATTTCAACCAAGCTTAGTCCAAATCCTTTGGTCATTGCCTAGGCCCCCAAACGTAAAGAAAAAAAATGTTGTTTAGGGCCTCAAAACGGCTCTAGAAGTTTGTGACCTGAAAAATTGTAGAGAAAAACTGCCAAGGTGGAAAACTGTATTTCGAGCCAATGGAATAGGTGGGTGACCACTGATATCCACCTAGATCATTCCTCCTCCCTTAGGAAGAAATGGTCTCCATTGCGTCTAGTTCCCGGGGAAGATTTTGCTAAGTCCGAACCTTAGGGAGTTGTTTTCCTTACTGAAGAAGATTTCTTACTTAGCTTGTTGAAGGTTTTCATGAACCTATTGTTGGAGGGGTTGGATCCGTTCAACCAATCTAGATGCATGATCTTCCTGAGTGTGGGAGGACTCTGTTAGTGAATATGCATCATGAAGAGTATGAAGGGATCTGTTATAAATTATCTTGACTGGTCAGTGTGGAGGAACCCCCGTAGGTGAAGTAAGAATATATTTGTGCTCTTCTACAATCTTGTCGATCTACTTCTACTAGATATAAAGGTCTTGGAACGAGGTTGCATTGGTTGCAGTGTCCTTCTATTTTCCTTCTAACCGGATCATGAAGAATCTAAACTTTGTCGTATGAGAAACCACTTTGTGGTACTGTTTTGGCAGGACAATAGTCGGAACAACCTCTGGTACCCTATAGAGTTGACCCCCCAGAGTAATAATGACACTACGGGGTCGAGACTCGTAAACATCATGATGATTCCAGATATATGGTTGGCCTAACAAAACATCACATACTTCCAGTGGGGAAACATCACACAGTACCTCATCCTTAAAGGGGTTGATGTTGTAGGACATGCAACATTTTTGGATGACACAGAGATCCCGACCCTGGTGAAGCCACCCGATGTTGTATAGTTGTGGGTGTGGTGTTGTTAGCAATCCCAACTACTTGACTACATGATCCAAAAATGGAAGGGATAATTAACAAAGTATCTTAATTAGATACTCATGAATGATTAAAGAGTTCATCCATTAAAAACCATGCTTCAAATAAGATAAGTGAACAACAACAATAATGAGACAAAGACAACAAGAACTTGATAACAAAGTTCACCAATATGTGGCTACTTCTCAGGGCCTGCTTCCAAGTGGAGGACCTCTTTATTGATATTCAAATGCTGAAGTTCTCTTTACAATGGCTCCTTGTTGTTACAAATAGGCTTTTGATATGTTGTACAAGACCTCCTTGTGTAGATGCACACATGCCTCAATAAACTCCTCTCAAAACATGACAAAATGCCCCTCAAAACATGAGAAATGGACTCAAAAACTCCAACTCTTCTTTACATTCCCTGCATACAAAGTACCCTCTCAATCTCAATAAGCCTGGTTTATATATTTTTTAGGCTCAGATGAGGAAGCCCAACTTCCCACAAATATCTGGCCTCTTTTTGGGATCAAATCCCCCTTCATATGGCTAAAACATCTTCAAAAACGCCCAATATGGGCCAAACTATAGGCAAAATACCCACCTGTGTAACAAATAATCAGAATTATCCCCCTAGGGTTGGGAGCGCGCTCCATTTTAGGGTCACATGCATAAAGGTGTCCAAGCATCATCCCAAAGGGCTACGCGCTGGCCCCTAGCCTGAATAAACTGGTCACATGGCACAATTGTTTACGATCACGCCCTTAAGGTGCGCCTAACCCATGGTTCTAGCTCTCGATACATATGGTGGAAGGTGCATAACATTCACGCCAATATTTTGTGCCCAATGATCGAGTGGAGTAGCACTTGCACCCCTTTTAATTTTTGGTTATATGTAATGGTGAGTCTGTGGGCTAGAGCTTAGCCCCGTCCCCCTTTTGCCCCCACATATTATACAATGCACTTTATATAATATAAAGTGGGATGGTTTAAACAAGTTCCACTGTGTCCCAATGGAATTTGGACCTTTCCCAAGGCATGTGCTCGACCAATAGGTCATGGGTTTGAATCCCATGAGCTCCAAAAATGTTAACATACAATCCAATGACAGGGTGCCACGTGGCATCCCATGCCTGAGCCACGTGGCACCATTTAATTTGCTCGAAAAGTGCCACTTGTCAACATTTGAATGGATCACTTTCATCTTCCCAGTCAACCTGCTACTAAGATACCATGTGTATTAATGCTACGTCAGCATGATGAATTCATCATGACGTCATGATGACATCAACATTGACTTTTTTCCTGTTGACCCGTTGACTTTGTTTACCTGTTTGGGAAAAAATTCAGAGTGAGATAACTCTCGCATACAACGTCCATTTTAGAAAGTAAATATATGGCTAGAATCAGTGCGATGAGACGGTCACAATGGAATTAGTTTCATTCAATTCCGATAACTTTCATTTTTGAGCATTTTCTGGACCTAGGGAGCCTCCTGGATCATTCCTCCCCACTTGGAAGCTTTTGGACCACCAAAATTCTGGTATTAGTTGGTAAATAAGTGAGGATATTGTTTCCTCACCTTTCCAGTCTCCATACACTTGGATTGACTTGGATTTTTGTGCTTCAATCCCACTCGAAGATACTCCACATCGCCCCTGTGAGAAGTAAAAACTCTTTTGTCCAAAATGGTGTCTTCCTGCAACTCGTTCATATATTCAGGGGAAAAATCTTCTATGGTAGGAATCCCAACATTATCTCCTTGATCCTCGATCATAGAAGGCTCATACAATCACAATTTTTCAACATTTACTACTGAATAAATTTGCATATATGGAGGTAATTCTAACCGGAAAGCATTAGTACCAATCTTGTCTAAAATTTTGAAAGGACCATAACGAATTGGTTTAATATTTTTACCTTCTCCTTGCATCCTTTCCTTGTTGATGTATAACCATACTTGATCTCCTACTTTGAACTGATGATCAACTCGATGCATGTCATGCCTCGCCTTGTACTTGGCTTGGATTTTCTCCAACTGTTCTTGTACCACCTGATGAATCAAATGGATCTATTCAATGAACTTTGTAGCCCTATCCACATCACTGTGTCCTTATGCTAAAATGTCTTTCCCAAAGAAAAAATCCAAAGGAGACTTTGGAAAGTACCCCAAACATGTTTCAAATGGATATCTCTGAGTAGAAGAATGCTTGGCTCGATTATATGCATGTTGTACATAACAAAAATGTTCATCCCAAAGCTTAGGATGTTTGTTGCAATATGCCCGAAGTATATGCACTACTGTCATGTTCACCACCTTTGTATGCCCGTCTGTCTGTGGATGAAATGTTGTGCTCTTATTTAACCTGGTGTCCATAAGTTCCCACAATCTTGACCAAAATTTCCCCAGAAACCTGGAGTCTCGATCAGATACAATAGAAGTAGGTAACTCAAAATGAACCCATATATTTTCAAAGAACATTTGAGCTGTTTTTTCAGCTGTCACTTGCTTTTTACAAGGAATTAGAACATGCATATTGTTGAACCTATCCCCAACTACATACATGTAATCACGACCTTTTCTAGACATAGGCAATCCCCCCACAAAATCCATAGATACATTTTCCCATGGTCTAGAAAGAATAGGAAGTGGTGTACAATCCTAGCTTTCTATTACTTGGTTTTCTTATTGCACACATAGTACATCCCTTTACATACTTAGACACATTTTCATGCATTCAAGGCCAATAAAAAAATCTGTGTAACTGAGCAATTGTTTTGTCTACACCAAAATGTCCTACTATAAGAGAAGTATGTGCCTCCCTGATGACATGGACTCTTTCACTTTCTAGAATACATAATTTTCCCAAATGATACAAAAGTTTGTCTTTAATATGATAATTCAATTCTTCTGCTCTTTTACCATGACTTAAAGTTGCATAGACTTCCTTAAAATATTTGTCCTCAACATATTGTTCAATGTAAATTTCATGAGTAATTGAATTGTTCTTAAGGATTGTATCAATTGTACTAGGAGGCCTAGATAACATATCAACAACTTTATTATGAATTCCCTTTTTATATATGATGACCAAGTGAAATTGTTGTAAAAACCCCATCCATATAAAATTCCTTGATTGTTGTATCTTAGTTTGTGATTATAGATACTGTAATGGTTGATGATTAGTATGTATTATTGTTTACTTTCCCATTAAGTAATGTTTCCATTTTTTAACACTTTGTACTAGAGCATACAATTATTTATCATAGGTTGGATAGTTAATTATTGTTGTAGTGAAGGTCTTAGAATGATAGCATATGGGTTTTTTGTGCTGCATCAACACTGCCCCCATTGCATAGTCACTTGCATCGGTTTCAATTTAAAAAACTATTGGAGATCTGGCAATGCCAGAACATGAGTTGTACTAATCTTTACTTTCAAAGAATTGAAAGCCTTATGTTGGCTTCCTCCCCACTAGAATCCTCTTTTCACACTTCTCAATGCATGTAAAGGTGTTGCAATGAGAGAGAAGTTTGAAATAAACTTCCTCCAATATTGTGTTTCCCCCATGAATCTTATTACTTCAGTTGCATTTGTAGGCTTTGGCCAATTTACAATAAACTCAATTTTAGAGGGATCAATATTAAGCTCTCCACCCCCTACAATGTAACCCAAATATACAAGAGAAGTTTTTCCAAATTCACATTTGGACAACTTTACAAAATGTTTCTCTCTTAGCAACATTGAAAGTATCTACCCAACATGTTGGACATGCTCTTCCCTGGTCCTACTGAAAATAAGAATATCATCTGAGTAGACTATTACTAATTCATCAATGAATGGCCTGAATACATCATTCATAACCTGCATAAAAGTAGCAGGTGCGTTAGTAAGACCAAATGGCATCACTAACCATTCAAACAATCCTTGTTTTGTTTTAAAAGCAGTTTTCCATATATCTTGTCCAGCAACCCTAATCTGATGGTAACCACTTCTTAAGTCTAACTTAGTAAAATAAACCATATGTTTTAATTGATCTAATAAATCATCTATGTGAGGCAAAGGGTAATGATTTATTACCGTGATTTTGTTCAAGGCTCGAAAATCCATGCACATGAACCATGTTCCATCTTTCTTTGGCACCAGGATGATAGGTGACCAACATGGAGAAGCACTTGGTCTGATGACCCCCTGTTCAACCAACTCTTGTACCTGTTTCTTTATCTCTGCATTTTCCAACGTTGATAACCTATACATTCCAATGTTAGGAAGAGGAACATCCTGCTACAACTGTATCTCATGTTCAACTTGTCTCTTTGGAGGTAATCCTTTCAGGAATTAAAATATCTCATCATAGTGAGAAACAATTCTAACTAAATCATCTTTTAACTTTGTATCACAATCTTTGAAAGTATCAATTCTGACAATGTCTTTAGCTTTTACAACCATTAAGAGATATCTCTTACTGACATTTACAATCCTCTTCATATGTCCTGAGTTGATTAGTGATAGATTCAATTTATTCTGATGATCCCTTACAATATATTCTTTTCCATCTTTATTTAATTGATACTTATTGTCTTCACGATAGAATATTGCTTTTCTATCATACAAATATGGACTCCCAAATACAATACCACATATATCTAGTGGAACCACATCCAGCTCAACCTCATTTATAAACTGTGAATTAATAGAAAACTTTAGGACACATTTTCTATCCAATTGCAATTGATTATCATTATGGATCCATCCTAAAGGATATGGCTTCTTATGAGGCTTAGTGATTAATCCCAACTTTTTAACAATTGTCTCTGATATCAAATTTACTTGTGAACCACTGTCAAATAGAGTATCAACTCTTGTATGTTTGGAAATTACTCTTATGATAAAAAAAATTGTTCGTTTGACCTCATCAACTTCATTATCAACTTTTAAAGACTGAATTGAAGAACTTGTACTAGATTCATAATTTTTACCTTTGATTCCTGTGACTGTGACCTTTGTCTCATCTCCTGAATCTGACCACAAATATGTTTGAGTTTTTGCAGTCGTCTTTGGTTTTCCTTTATTCCTGAACTTCGCTAGTTTCAACTCTGGGTGAAGGATCCAACAAGATCCTCGCTATGGCCTTGTTTCTTACAATGAGTACATGTAGTTTTTTCCTTCTTCACTGTATTAGTTTTCTTCCCTTTGATCTTCTCTTTACCCTTGCCTTTGAACTTTCCTTCAATAGGTTTAAATGGTTTTACAAAATCAACATTTACATTCTTGCCTCTAGATTCAAGATGAGTCGCTTGTACACACTCCTCATCTAAACTTGTTGGATTAAACATAAGAATGGTATGTCACAAATAATTATGCAAACCACCTAATATACTTAAGCAATGTCTCGTGAGTATCCAATGGTATTCCCAACAATAAATCTCTTTTTCAAAACTCATGTGTATAACTTTGAACAGTTTGTCCTTTTAACTGTCTAAAGCTCTGCCATGACATAATAGCTTGTTGCATGTAAGCTAGAGGATAAAATTTCTTTCGTAAAGAGGATGTAAAATCAATCCATGAAGAGAGATTCTTACCAAACTTATTAATATCTTGTTTTGTCCCGCTTTCCCACCACACAAGGGTGGTTCCTCCCATCTTGAGACTAGAAAGTTTGATCATAGTCTCCTCATCTATGATTTAAATCCTGCAATACACTTCAATTTGTCTTATCCAATTATCTAACTTTTCCGCATTTAGTTCTCCATCATACAAAGGCAAATCAAACTTAACATCAAGTTTTAACAATGACATATTAGACTTATGCTTATGTGTTTGTTTTTGTATGGTAGATGTTGTAGAATGAGAACTAACATTTGAAGTAGAACTTGTATAAGAAGGAGAAGATGGTGGTGAAGGTGGTGTAGGAGAAGGCTTTGAATATTCTCCTTTCCATTCACGTTTAACCTGCATTAAAATATCTCCCAAATATGGTTTCTTTCTCTCCAAGAAATCCTCATATAATACTTTGACCATTTCTGACATGGAGAAAAGTGCATATTCAAGCTTCTTGGTTCGTGGAGAAAGTTTTCCTTCTGAAGCCATTCTTTTCTTCCTCAACAATTGTTCTATTTCAGGAATGAATTCACCCAATGATCCTTCTCCTCTCCGAGATTTGGATCTTTTGAGCATCCAATCCGTCACTTGGTAAACCTTCCAAAACAACCAAAATCTCTGATACCAAAATAATTGATCCAAAAATGGGAGGGATAATTAACAAATTAACTTAATTAGATACTCATGAATGATTAAATATTTCAGCCATTAAAAACCATGCTGCAAATAAGAGAAGTGAACAGAAACAATAATGAGACAAAGACAACAAGAACTTGATAACAGAGTTTACCAATATGTGGCTACGTCTCCGGGCCCGCTTCCAAGTGGAGGACCTCTTTATTGATCTTCAAATGCTGAAGTTATCCTTATAATGGCTCCTTGATGTTACAAACAAGCTTCTGATCTGTTGTACAAGACCTCCATGTGAATATGCACACATGCCTCAATAAACTCCTCTCAAAACATGACAAAATGCCCCTCAAAACATGAGAAATGGGCTCAAAAAATCCAACTCTTCTTTACATTCTCTGCATACAAAGTACCCTCTCAAGATAAATAAGCCTAGTTTATATATTTTTTAGGCTTAGGTGAGGAATCCCAACTTCCAAAAAAGATCTAGCCTCTTTTTGGGATAAAATCCTCCTTCATATGGCTAAAAAATCTTCAAAAACACCCAATCTGGGCCAAACTATAGGCAAAATACCTACCTGTGTAAAAAATAATCAAAACTATCCCCCTAGGGCTGGACGCATGCTCCATTTTAGGGTCACATGCATAAAGGTGGCCAAGCTCCAGCCCAAAGGGCTGCTCACTGGCCCCTAGACCGAATACACTAGTCACAGGGCACAATTGTATATGACCGCACCGTTAATGTGCACCTAACCCATGGTTCTAGCTCCCGATACATATGGTGGAAGGTGCATAACATCTGCGCCAATATTTTGTGCCCAATGGTCAAGTGGAGTAGCGCCCGCACCCCTTTTACTTTATGATTATATGTAATGGTGAGTCTTTGGGCTGGGGCTTAGCCCCAACCCCCTTTCGCCCCCACATATTATACAATGCACTTTATATAATATAAAGTGGGATGGTTTAAACAAGTTCCACCATGGCCCAATGGAATTCAGACCTTTTCCAAGGCATGTGATCGACCAATAGGTCATGGGTTCGAATCCCATGAGATCCAAAACTTTTAACCTACCATCCAATGACAGGGTGCCATGTGGCAGCCCATGCATGGGCCACGTGGCACCATTTAATTTGCTCGAGAAGTGCTACTTGTCAACATTTGAATGGATCATTATCATCCGCCTAGTCAACCTGTTGTTGAGATACCACGTGTCTTAATGCTACGTTAGCATGATGACATCATCATGATGTCAGCATTGAATTTTTTCTTGTTGACATGTTGACTTCTTTTACTTGTTTGGGAAAATTGTCAGAGTGTGAGAACTCTCACATGCAACGTTCATTTGAGAAAGTAAATATAAGGCCAAAATCAACGCGACGAGCTGGTCGTAATGGAATTGGTTTCATTCAATTTCGAGAACTTTCATTTTTGAGCATTTTCTTGACCTGGGGAGCATCCTGGATCACTACCTCTGATGAGATGAGGTTCTTTTGGCTTCCACTATCAACAATGAAATGTAGTGGGGTCCCCTTCACCCACATATGTGAATGGAAGAGGTTCTCCCCCTCCTTAGGATCCTTTGGTTCTCTTGTTGGATTGTTGTGGTCGTGATGGTAGCAATGGGTTTTACATTAGTGATCTGCCTCCTTTTATTTTTTTCTAAATCAGGTTTTGAGTTGGGGCTCAGATCTATTTCTTTGAGCTTGGCCACCAATGAATTTTTCGAGCGACATTCATTGGTTTTGTGCCAAGGGATTTTGTGGAAATCACACCACTTTCCAGTCTCCTTCTTCTTCTTCCCATTACCCTTCTTTTCGTGTAGCTTGGACTGGTTGTCTTGAGGTTGGTTGTTATGTGAGTTAAGGTTGTATTTACTATGCTTTAGTTGTTGTGGATTTGCAGACCGGAACTCTCACTTGTTCTGTTGCTTAAATTTATGTTCTATTTTGAAAACATATCGATAAGCGACTCCCAGTGATGAGATGTACAGAAACTCCATTTCACTTTGGATGTACCTAAGTAGAGCCCTATGGTATTTTAGAACCATATGTCACTTGGATTATTTGATACCCAAATTAGTGCGCAAGGTATGGAAGGTATTTGTGAACTCTGACATTGTTTGGCCTCTCTCTTCACATAGTGTGGTCCATCTCATGTATTGGTTATCATAGTTTCCAATGAGGTAATACTGTTTCTTGATGGCATCCATAAAAATATCCCAAGTGGGTTCGGCCTCAAACATTCTAGACTCCTCTATGGAATTTTTCTCATAGTAAGTTTCCCACCAATATTTGATATGGGGGATATCCTTAAGGAGTGAAAAGGTGATCTTTTCTCTATCGAAAAAATTGTGGATAGAGAAATAACCTTCTAGAATATTTAACCACTTTTCCAAATCATCTGCATCTATCTGACCTTCAAACACAGGAATATAAAAATTAATTTGTACCTTGAAAGGGGTGAAACTTCCAAAGTGTTTGCTTGATGAAGGCATGTATGTTGTTGTTAACATTTTTCGAAGGATTTGGGAAAAATTCTCCATCATTTTTTCCCTCTGTCACGTGAGGGATTCCTCAAGAAACAACTGAATAGAATCTCCTCCTCTCTCATCTCTCTTTTCTTCCGCCATGTGAGGTCGATTGAGATAACAAGATCGGTTTTCATCAAGAGAAACTAGCTTGAGACCCAACTCTCTATACCCTGATCTCATCAGGGACATGCACTAAGAAATGACAAGGAGCAACCTTCTTTGATACCATTGATCCATATTATTTTGAGATTGAAATGAAGGCGAAGATATAACAATGAAATTGTTGGATTACTGAGAGGGGGGGGTGAATCAGTAATAGAGTAATTATAATCCTTTTTCTTCAAATGTTATATCAATGTAGAATTATTATCCAATAATAAGTAGTAAGAAATAAACAATCACACATATACACAGTACACCAGTGTTTTATGTGGAAACCCAAACTGAGAGAAAACCACGGAATACTTTTTCTTATATGTCTTGAAGAATTACATTCATTGGAAGCACCAACTTCCTTTGTTTTTCAGCTGCAACTAAAAGGAGGCTCCAACCCCCCTATTTTCTCAAGCTACAATTCAAGGGAAGCTCCAACTCCCCAATTCTCTAGCTACAACTAGAAGGAGGCTACAACCCCCAATGTTCTGTGGCTACAACCAGAAGGTGGCTACAACCACCTATCCTTGCCCTGTCCTACCACCCTGAAGTAGAAGTAGAATAATGGAACCACTATCACACTATCACTGTGAGATATACCGCTATAAACCTGTACCAATAAATATGAACCATTCATCAACCTGTACCTCAACCTGTAATCAACCTGTACCATAAACAAGTGCATTAACCATGCACCAACCTGTAATCAACCTATACCATAAACATGTGCATCCAACCATGTACCAATTATGTACCAATCATGTTTCAACTACTCATCAACCATGACTCATCAATATGTACCAACATCATCAACTATACACCTCATGTATGCGCCAACTCATCAACTACTTGTCTCAACCATGTACTCAACATGTACCTCAACCAAAATCCCTGATCAATTTCATCATTCAAATCTGATTTGTAGCTCTGTAATAGAACTGGTGTATATGATAACATTCCTACAAACCTTCCTTAACTTTAACAACAAGAGACTAGCATTTTCATCAAACTTTTCTTTGGTCTCAAAAGACTAGTTTTGGATTAGTCAACAACCCTGACTTGAAATAATCATAACTTTATACCTGTAATGAATAAATATATTAAACTGATACACAATGTTCTTTAGTGTGTTTTCTGCAATTCCTCCAGGTGTCACTACTTGGAAACTCTCAGAAAAGGAGTTATAGCAAAAATGACACACCTTACTGAATTCTGGCTTATTCTAGAGAGCGACCTTGTAGAGCGTGCCCCGCACAAAATATTGGATGAATTTATCCGAAACTATTACACAACATACTACAGACTATACCCTAACCAACACATTTGGTCTCACTAAATTTGGATATGTTATGAAGAAGTTATGACGTTTTTACCCGAAACACTTGATTTTGACTAGTTTCAGGACTGACCACAAACCCTATTTTCCACAGAGTGTAACTCCAAAAATACAACGACCCACAAGCTGATTTTTTTACCACAGATACTGGGATATGTTTTCTCACTTGCATTACAATTTCAGGATCTTGCATTTCGACCTTCTTTTCTTCACTTTCCTTAGAATTTCGGCTTAGATATCATTTGGTTACCTCAGACACCTTTAGATATTCAATATGCTCAAGTGTGATTCAAATGAGAGAGCATTGCCTCTTATTTATACTCTCCAAGTATCTTCCTTAAAAACATCTTCTAGGTCACTTGGACCACTTTCCTTATTTTAGGGTTGGGTCCACTTCTAATTTCTCCATTAAATTTATTATTGAAATAATTT
>SNQJ01S0199142.1:14527-25011 GCA_010110895.2 Picea sitchensis
CTTCTCATGGCCATAAATCTCTAACCGTGAGGAATTATGTGACGTTCCACATACCACCAGAAATGACATGACAAGCACTATCCATCTAAGATATTTTCTCTGACAAGTTCACTTTCCTTCATCTCATTATTCCACAATTAATCATGGGTTCTCTTACTCCGCAAAGCGTCTTCCTGTGAGGGATTTCACCATAAGGGGACCACATTGGATTTCATCCATATTTACTTCTTATCAACCATGACAAAACAATAATGAGTCATATTTACATCAAACAATATTGGGTCCATTACCCAAACCTTTGTGCTACGGGGCTTTCTTCAAGGGTTGACATCAATGACAGCCAACCTTAATCAACAGAAATACTCATAAATATTGTAGAAATACAAAGATACAGTAATACACAATTTCTATTAATGAGAGAAATGCACAGAAACTGTAAAAATACAGAGTTAATGAACTCATTAGAATGGTGGAATCTTATCTCTGAGAAGAGATGTGATGGCTATGCTCATTCACAAGAAGATGATGTTTAAAATGAGGATCCAAAGGCCTTTTTAACATAAAGAAAATCCAAAACCCTAACCCCGGAAGATGAAACACCAAAACGTTTTTGCGGGCCCCAATGGGGGTATTTGATATTGTTGGGTTGTTATATTATTTAGAGTGAAAGTCTAGTCAAGGTGGATCGATTGATAGTTGAATTTGAAGGTCAAGGTGGTTCGACCAGGTAAAGACGAAGTCAAATACATCGATGGTAATTTGAAGGTCAAGGTGGATCGATCGGGTAAAGTCGAAGAAGTCAACTAAAAAGAGGTTGATAGTCAAGCATGTGATAACTGAATAAAGACCAAATGAAGGATGACTGGTAGTTGACGGGTAATCGGACTTGGTAGTCGACTATAGCAAAATCCTGAGCTTTGCGATATTTGTAGCCAATGATCTGCATGGATATGTAACCATTTTTGGGCTCCTTTTCTTTAGGGTTTTTCCTGCTGTAAAGCCCATAAATAAGGTGTGTTGTAATGTTGTAAAATATAATCAACGAATCACTCTTTAGATGATTAATGGATAATCACCAAGAGTCTATAATCATAGAGGTTGTTGGTCATGTAGATGTAAGCTGAGTTGGCTACAAGATTGTTCTTGTGTAATCAAGAGGGTATGATGTCGATTGTGTCTTAGGTGTGGACCAGGGTTAGACATGTAACTTTTTATTCTGAATGAATAAGACAACAAGAGACCAAAATTCTCAAGGAATGTTGGTTTTCCTAGTTTGGCTTTCCAGGGTAAAATCTTTGTGTAATGTGTGTTTGTTGTGTCATTTACTTTCTTGATTAAATATTTCTTCCTCTCTTCAGCTAGGTTTATCTTGGAACTGTGTCTCATTTCCTAACATGTGGTATCATATATTGTCCTAATAACCTCATATGTGAGCTAAACCATAGGTTTAGTAAGAGTCATAGATATGAAATCTTTAAATATTGTGCTAAAAATTGTTTTAAAGAATGACGAGAAACTCAAGAATAGAGATAAAAAAATTCAATGGCCATAATTTTGAGCTTTGGAAGCTTAAAATTGAAGATATCCTTGTATATCTAGAGAAATGGACAACAGTCTCTCCAGGTACCATGCCGGCAGGAATGTCGATGGAAGAATGGGAGAAACTCTTGAGAAGACAAAAGAGTACGATTTGACTTTGTCTTGTAGATTCAGTACTATTGAATGTCTCAGGTGAAGACTCGACCAAGAAACTATTGGACAAGTTGGGAATATTGTACCAGTCGAAATATCTGGTAAATAAGTTGGTTCTTAGAAAGACATTTTATCTTTTGAGGATGAGTGATGACCATTCGGTGACTGAGAATTTAAATGCATTTAATACCATTATAATCCAATTATCTTTTGTGGCTGTTAAAATATTGAGGAGGATAAATGTATTATCCTATTATGTTATTTTCCAGAATCCTCGGATAGCATAGTCATGGCTATAGGGAGTAATACAACCACATTAGCGCTAGAAGACATGGTTGCATCTCTACTGCTAGAAGAAATGAGAAGGAAGAACATGGAAGGATCGACCAAAGATGCTTTAGTGGTGAGAGTTCGGCCAGTTGACCGAGATAAAGGAAAATTCTCCGATAGAAATTCTAAGTCAAAGGGTAGATACAAATCACATGTTCATTCGACAAGAAGATGGAAATTCTGTAAAGTTGGGAATTACAAAAAGGACTACAAGTTGAAGGAAGTGGAATTCAGTACAGGATCCGATGAGAAGCAGTCAACTGAGAGAAATATGACTCCAGATAAGGGAGTAAATGAGTACCTAGCCTTGACTAGTACACAGTCAGATCAAGATGTTTAGTTGATCGACTAAGGAGAATCCTATCAAATTACACCACATAGAGAATGGTTTTGTGAATATGAATTATATGAAGGAGTAAAGATGTTCTTGGGGGACAAATTGACAACCAAAATTGTCAAACAAGGAATATTTCGACTGATACTACAAGATGGGAGGAGTAGAACCCTTCCAGGTGTGCTACACATTATGGGGTTTGGAAAGAAACCTGATATTTGTCAGTAAGATGAGTGATGGATGGGTTCACACTCTATTTCAGAAGGATTCATGCAACATGGTCAAAGGTGCAATGGTCTTAATGAAAGGAGTTTGGATTGGAACCCTATACAAGTTACTAGGGAGTGTCGACTCAACTGGATGCAACAACATAATTTTTCCTGAAGTCGACTCGACTTGACTCAACTTGGGCTGATTTGATTCAAACTGACTCGAAAATTCATCATAAAGTCAACCCGACCATGTTATGGCACGAGAGGATGGGACACATTGGAGAAAAAGGACTTCAATTTATACATAACAAAGCTATGGTCGAAGACTTTCCTGAATTTAATTTAGAAGTCGAATTTTGTGAACATTTTATATATGGAAAACAAAGTCGGGTGAGGTTCCCATCTAGAGGGACAAGGGAAAATGGGAATCTAGAGCTAGTTCATAGTGATGTGTTTGGCCCTGTTTCAGTAACTTCACTTGGTGGATGCATGTATTATGTATCCTTCATAGATTATTTATCCAAGAATACATGGATATATTTCCTGAGGAAGAAATCATAGTTTTTTTAGAATTTCAAAGAGTTTAAATCTATTGTAGAAAACCAGACAGATAAGAAGATTAAGGTGTTGAGAACTGACAATAGTGGTGAATTATTTAGAAAATAATTTGATCATTTATGCAAGTAATTTGGAATAGCACACTAAACTGTGAAACCATATACCCCACATAAAAATGGAGTTGTTGAGAGAATGAACATAACATTGATGGACAAGGAAAGGAGTATGCTCAGTGGTGTTGGGCTCACATAAGAATTTTGGGCGAAGGTAGTTGACATTGCAAAATATCTATTGAATATGTCTCCTTCGTCGGCACTATTCAACACGAATCCACATGAGGTATGGTTGGGTAAGAAGCCTTTGATTTCACATCTCAGAGTATTTGTATGTGATGCATTTGTGTATGTTCCCAAGGAAAAGAGGATAAATATGGACAATAAGGTAGTCAAATGTATTTTTATTGAGTACAAAGAAGGAATGAAAGGGTATAATATCTAGGATATTGCATCAAGGAAACAAATGTAGATTCGAGATGTGGTATTCATACAAGTCAGAAGTGAGTTTGAGCCTGAAGAAATTGTTCAAATTGAGAATAATCCTGAGACAGTGCGGTTTAAATTGACGAACGAAGAAGATGATTTAAATGAGTCGACAAAATCAAAAGAAGAGGTGGAACAACCGACCCTGGTTGTAAGGAGGTCATAAAGAGTAACAAAATCATTCAAAACGTATATTCCACTTGAATTTGATTCTTCATTCATGTTAACTTCCACTGACGATGAGCCCAAGTCAATAAAGGAGGAAATCAACTCATTAGAGGGAAAACTATGGAAGGATGCCATGGTCAAAGAGATGGAATCCTTGCACAAGAATGAGACATGGGACTTAGTCAAGTTACCTAGTGGAAGAAAGTTTGTTGGTAGCAAATGGGTATTCAAGAAGAATATGAATGTAACAAGTCAATTTGAGAAATTCAAAGATCGTCTGGTAGCGAAAGAATATTCCCAAGTCCAAGGAGTCGACTTTGGTAATATTTTTTCCCTTGTTGTAAAATTAACTTCCATTAGAGTAATAATGTCTCTGGCTACAACATTTGATCTAGAAATAGAACAAATGGATGTGAATACAATGTTCCTACATGGGGACATGGAAGAGGAAATATACATGAAACAACCTGAAGGATTTGTAGTAAAGGGAAAGAAATATTTGGTGTGCAAACTGAAAAGATCCCTTTATGGTCTAAATAAATCACCAAGGATGTGGTACCAAAATTTTGACACATACATCCTTAGTTTCGGATTTATGAGAAGCAAAGTTGATCACTACATATATTACAAAGAAGAAGGAGGGTGTTTCATATATGTATCATTGTATGGCGATGACATGTTGATGATTGGAAACAACATGGATGCAATAAAGGGGGTCAATAAGTAGTTATCCTCCAAGTTCGACATGAAGGATCTCGGTGCAACAAATTTCATTCAAGGAATGGATATTAAGAGAGATTGAGAAGATAGAAAGATCTAGTTAAACCAGAAGAAGTATATTGAAACAATTTTGAAACGTTTCAACATGTAGGATTGCAAACCGATGAATGTGGCAATTCCTGTGGGAGAAAGGATAACTGTTGAAAAGTGTCCAAAGACACAGGAAGAAATAGAGGACATGGCACATGTTCCCTATGCAAGTGATGTTGGTAGTCTAATGTATGTGATGGTATGCACTCGACCATACATTTCCCATGCAGTGGGAGTGTTGAGAAGATACATGTCGACACCTGGGAATGAGTATTGGACAACTGTCAAGAGAATGTTTAGGTATTTTTGTGGCACAAAAGACTATGTTATATGCTACCAAGAAAAATCTATAGGTGACAATGAATTAAATGTACATGGATTCATCGACACCGAATGGGATAGAGATCTGGATCAATGGAGGTCAACCAATGGATATATATTTAATATGTCTAGTGAAGCAATCAACTAGATGAGTAAGTGATAGGCGGTCGTAGCCTTGTCAACAATAGAAGTTGAATACATAGAAGCCACTCATGGAAGTAAAGAATAAGTATGGCTGCAAAGGTTGTGTTCAAGAATCGGGTTTGATCAGAGACATATGAAGATAAGTTGTGACATTCAAAGCACAATATTTCTAGAAAATAACCCTGCATATCATTCTAGGACTAAGAACATTGATGTAGAATACTATTTCGTGAGAGACATGGTGGAAAGCAACAAGGTGTTGTTGGAGAAAGTAAAAACATTGGAAAACATAACAAACTATTTGACCAAGTATGTGAGTATTGTGAAGTTCTCTTGGTGTTGAGAGCCAATGGGCATTGCTTCCCTAGGTTTTTGAACAAAAGTTTAGGGTTATCTCAGTTTCAACAAAGAAGACAAAAAGTGGGAGAATGTTGGGTTGTTATATTCTTTGCAGTGAAAGTCTAGTCGAGGTGGATCGATTGACAATCGAAGTCAAAGGTTGAGGTTGTTTGACCGGATAAAGACGAAGTCGAAGACATCTAAAACAAGTCAAAGGTCGAAGTGAATCAACTTGGTAAATTAGAATAAGTCAACTGAAAAGAGGTCGATAGGAGGGCATGTGGAAACCGAATAATGACTGAATGAAGGTCGACTGGTAGTCGATAGGTAATTTGACTTGGTAGTCAACTATAACAAAATTCCAAGATTCACGGGATTTGTAACCAATAATCTGCATGGATCTACCATTTTTTGGAAACTTTTCTTTAGGGTTTTTCCTGATGTAAAGCCTATAAATAAGATGTGTTGTAATGTTGTAAAAACTAATCAATGAATCAATCTTTAGATGATGAATGGATAATCACCAAGAGTCTGTAATCGTAGAGGTTGTTGGTCATGTAGATGTAAGTTGAATTAGATATAGGGTTACTCTTTCGTAATAAAGAGGGTATGATGTTGATTGTGTCTTAGTTGTAGACCAATTTTAAACATGTAACCTTTTATTCTGAATGAATAAGACAACAAGAGAGCAGAATGCTCAAGGAATGTTGGTTTTTCCGGTTTAGGTTTCGAGGGTAAAATATCTGTGTATTGTGTGTTTGTTGTGTCATTTGATTTCTTTATTAAATCTTTCTTCCTCTATTCTGCTAGGTTTAGTGTGGAAGTGTGTCTCATTTTCTAATAGATAAGTCAACTTATTGAGGGTATAAATTTTGCATACGATCATTATTTGGGGCGCATGATAGCTCGTTGGAAAGGTCTAGCCGAGAACAATACATTTCAATTGGGCCCAGGCCAAATCCTTTGACTATTAATTGGGCCTCCAAATGTAAAAAAAATAAAATCGTTTAGGGCCTCAAAATAGCCCCGAAAGTTTGGGACCCAAAAAATTGTAGAAAAACTGCCAAGGTGGAAAATTGTATTTCAAGCCAATGGAATAGGTGGGTGGCCACTGATATCCACCTATATCACACAATGTATCTGTGTAGGAAGAGGGAATGCGTTGGAATGCATATTGACAGGTTGAAGTGATCTGAAGAGAAACTGGAAATGGTAAAGTGGGAAGATCGGGAGGAAAACTTAGGCTTAACCATTTGCATGAGAGAGAGAGTGTGAGGGTTATGGTAGGAAGATTTAGAGGGGCGCCCAATTTCTTGTCTTAAAGAGACAATAAGAAGAGAAAATTGGGAGGTTGTTGTGCATGTTCAACAAGGTTACATGAGTGAAATAATACGTATTGTTACATATGAAAATATGAAATGTTTTAAAGTGATAGATGATAGATTAATTATTCCACAAGTGAAATATTGTGGTTGTGGATTATTGTTGTATATGAAGTTTGAACATACCCTTGAATGAAAATTGTAATCGCTGTGTTAGGATTTTCATTATATCATCCTAAAATCATAATGTTAGGGAAAATTGGTATATTTAGATGAATTATGCACATTATGCACACTGTCCTTATGAAATTTCATGAAAACAAGGCATTGAGGAAAATACACGCTCTGTTAGGGAAAATGAAAATTGTATATATGTTGTTGTGTCCCTAGAATTTGGTGTAGGGTGAAATATACATTTTGGTTTGCGGTTACATGCATGAACTAATATGTATTGTTACATATACAACTATGAAATTATTTATAGTGATATATGATAGGTTAATGATTTCACAAGTGAAATATTGTGGTTGTGGACTGTTGTTGTATATTAACATACCTAGTAGGGTATTTATTCAAGATTTATTGCATATTAGGGTTTCAGACTATGTATGCATATAAATATGCAATATTCAAAAGTTATATATATTGCATGTGCTAAGTGCTAATTATATATATTTTATCCATATATTGGATTATGAATGGTCATGATGTGAAATTTATTGTTGTGGAGGAAATAGGGAAAATGTTGCATTTGTAACTTGTGTATGTATTGTAATTTGCATGCACAATTATTGTTTTACAAGATATATACATACTTGATACATATATGTTTCATATTCATAACAACAAAGATAAATCTATGAAATTATGATTGTTATATCAACATGTCAAGTACTTGAAACTACTTATGTTTTACTCAAACATCTTGCAAACGAGATGAGAATGGTAGTGTATATGTGTATAACTCAACCTCAAGTAAATTTTAAAGTATTACATGCTTTGATATGTAACTATACACACTCATACATGCTTATAACCACATACCACTATATATTTCAACCCTCTACCAGATTTCAATTTCAAGCGGTAGTGAGCTATTTTATCAGTTGGCATATATTTTTAAAATGTAATATTTTTTTTAGTAATCAAAATATGATTTTTTCAAAGGAAACATCATCAATTAAAAATCACATATGCCCATTAAGACCAAATAAAATGAGAACTATCAATGGAGTATTTAATTAATTTTTCTGTCAATAAAAAAATGTATGTTAACACAAAATAAAGTGAACACTATAAATGGCATTGAATTCATTAACTGCATAAAATAAAATATATTATCAGTAAATTGTTGAAATAATGATATATATTACATATTTAAATGTATTTACATAGAGTACATTGTATATAAACAAATTTTATTCTATAACTACCTTCCGCTGCTTGGGAGGTTTCTGTAAGCCCTGCTCTTGAGATGAAGAAAAATATGCAAATCCTTTCTTTGTTGTTGTAGAGTATTTTGATTGTTCTCGAGCTGCAATAGGCACATGTTGTAATTGTTTCTCTATATATTTAACTTTCTTTACATACTTTTTCAATGTCTCTTGCAATTTCCTTTTATCTTCTACTTTCTTTTTCAACATTTATGCATTCTTTGTATACTTCTCCAAATGTTGTTGTTTATTCTTTTCAAGTTATTTCTTTTCTGATTTTAGTTGGGATCAAACTTCATCCAATTGACCCCTGAGTTTTACTACTTCATTCTCAAGTTGTTGTTCCCTCAATTATTGTTTCTCCGATATAGTAGACAAAATTGGCACCACCTTAATTACTATTGTACTTTGCAATTTTTGTTGCAAATAAACAATTTGGGATTTCAAGTTGTGTATCTCTGTGTCACATCCCAAATGTTGTGTCTTTCGGGTCTGCAAGAGTTCATTATTGAGAAATTTAATATTTTCATCTCTCTCTCAACTATATTCATCTTCAATGATTCCATCATTGATGATGGGGCATAGAGATTAACTAGAGAACTACTTAATGAGATAACTTCTTGAGACATCTTATCTTTTCTTTGTAGGGAATTTTCCAAGTCAATTGAAGGCATATGTTTTGTTGGAATGCCATGAATTATACCTTTACCCTTACCCATACCCTGACTTTTACCTTTATCCTGACCCTTGCCACCTTCTTTACTATGACTTTCTATTTCCTTTTCAAGTTCTGTAATATTCTCTTTTGTTGGACTGCCCTTAATTTTACCTTTTCCCTTACCCATACCTTGATTTTTACCTTCATATTGACCCTTTCTACATTCTTTACTATGCCTTTGTATTTCCTTTTGAAGTTATTTACTCTTCCCTTTTGCAATGAGAATTATGATTTGTCTTTGTTTCAATTTATTACCTTGTGTAAAAATTTGTTTCCTCAAACTGGCCAGTGTGTTCTTATATTCTTCAACCTCTGATTTATGTTTCTCACACTCCTCTTTCATTGGTTTTTCAAATTCAACCTTGAAAATTTCAATAAGTCTCTTTTTGTCCTTCAAAATATTATTTAATTCATCCACAACTAGATTACTTGCATTTTGCAATGGAGGCATATTCAAAACCTTTGGTCTTCTTCTCAAGTTCTCCTCAAGTTTTCTAATAGTGTTTTCATATGTAACCTTTCTATCTTCGAATGGTTCCCTGAAAATATCAATCTCTCTCTTGAATTCATTTTCAATCTTGGATACCTCACTTTGTAATCCATGAATAACAAAATCTTTGTTGTTTATTGTATTGTTTGATTCTTGTGCTTTCTTCACAATTGTTGATTGCATACCTACAATGTTCTTCATGCATTCAATAATATCCTTGTCCTTTAGTTGTAACTTTTCCTTCCAGTTGTTTAGAGTGGAATAATAATCCATTGCAACATGGTTGTACTGCATCATTTTATCAAATACTGAGAAAACGAATATGCTATCAAATATGTATGTTGGATTATTCAGAGTTGAACTTGGAGAGGTAGGTCATTTCCCATAACAGGGACATTATACTCAAGTAATTCCATTTCAGGAGGAATTATATCAATTATACTTTCTAAAGTATCACAAAAATCATCATTCTATATTTCCATTTAATTTTCCATATCTCCTTGATCATCAATTCATTTATAGATTCATGTAGGTATTTTAAAACCTTGAGAACAATAACTTCATCTTGGGAAATCGTATCATAACACATTTCCACACCATCAACTAGAGTCTTTTTAGATACTTCCTCAACGGTTTACTTCATTTTTTATCTCCTAATGTAATTTTAAGAGGGCTTGTTTGAACACCGGGTAGATATAAATCAATAATTTGCTGCAGTGTTCCTAGGAAACTAAACTTAATAGTCTTCTTTTTTTTAATTTCTTCAAGGGAGGAATGTAATGTTTTAGCCAATAGATGAGGGACATCTATGGCCCTATCTTCAACTCAATAAATGACTAGCCTCATGCAATCACTAGAAGCATCAGTCTGATGATGATTCATAATTGTCCTGAGAACAAGTTGAATCAAAGATTTGTATAGTCCATGGGGAATGTTGGTCACTATAATTTCTTATTTAATCTAAACAATCAAGTGCTACATAAATTGTCAACCCAGGGAAGTCTGTTTATTTCAAAGGTAACCATGCACTATATATGCTCAATCTCAAAAGCAACCTAGAGTTGTAGTAAAAAC
>SNQJ01S0199142.1:31615-45454 GCA_010110895.2 Picea sitchensis
TGTTGCTGGAAATAGCTTTAATTTTTGAGCATTGGAAACGTAATCATAACTTCTGCATAATATATCAAACTCAAAAAGGAATTCATCAGGATCTTCTGAAGACAAACCATGAAAATTAGGTAGTGCTGAGAGTGGAATGTTCTACATGGGGGCTACCCCTCTAGGAAGATCACCAATAGGAAATCCTAATGTGGAGAAAGAGTTTTCATCATTTACCTCTCCTTCAGGATCTGCCTGTTCTTCATGATGCAATTCTTTATTGTACTCATCCATGTTTTCTTCTGTCTGCTCCCCTGCTGCACTTGCTCTATCCTCAATGTTTCCTGTTGGTTTCTGGACTGTCTCAGGACTCCAAACTTCTTTCCCCGTTTCAAATTTTGCTTGAAATGAAGGTTGGGCTTTTGGTTTCCGAGATTTTGGTCGTTGAGTAGTAGATTCAGACTTTGATATAATCTCGTCAATATAAGTCTTTCTTCCTCTTCTTCCTCTTCCCCTTCCACCTGTAGGGTCAGTGTATTTGGGGTCTCCATGTCCTCTCATGCAATCTTTGTATCTAAAAAATCATAAGTGCTTTTGAAATCTATAATTACCTTCCCCGGCAACGACGCCAAAATGTTGGTCACTATAATTGCTTATTTAATCGAAACAATCAAGTGCTACATAAATTGTCAACCCAGGGAAGTTTGTTTATTTCAAAGGTAACCACGCACTATATATGCTCAATCTCAAAAGCAACCTAGAGTTGTAGTAAAAACTATATTAATCACACTTTGCCTTGAACAAACTGAAGTTCTAACTTGAATTACAGGAAAGCAATCTACCTATTGCAGAGCTCAAAGTTTAAAGAAATGATTAATTGAAGAATCCTGGATTACATTAAAATAACAACAAGATACTGCAATAGGAAAGACCAACTATTCTGTAACCAGAGAACAGGACCCTATTCCCAAAGCAAGAATCTTCAGCACCTGTTTCCGATCATCACACTTCATGAAATCATTGCTTAACTGAAATAATTGACATACACACTGAAGGTTATCTATCTCTTAACAGAGAACAAGACCCTATTTCCCAAGCAGGAAACTTCAACACCTGTTTCTGATTAGCACACTTTCATGAACTCATTAATGCACTGAAGGCTAACTATCTCTAACAGAGAACATGACCCTATTTCCTAAGAAGGAAACTTCAACACCTGTCTCTGATTAGCACACTTTCATAAACTCATTAATGCACTGAAGGCTAACTATCTCTAATAGAGAACAAGACCCTATTTCCTAAGAAGGAAACTTTAGCACCTGTTTCTGATTACCAAGATTTCATAAATTCATCAAACATGATTGCTAACTAAAATGATTAACAGTTACCCAAGAATGAATCACATGAAAACAATGTAACGTTCAGTAAAGAAGAGTTTTCAGCAAGACAGAGTTCAGTAAAGTAGTGTTTCAGCAAAACAGAATTCAATAAAGTAGTGTTTCAGCAAAACTGAATTTAATCAAGGCATAAACATAGATCACACTAACACACTACAAAACTAACGGGTGAATCTTGTGAAGAAGGTGGGCCCTCCCTTNTCACAAGATTCCTCTGAAATGAAAAGGCTAGAGAGAAATGCTCAGAACAGTCTTTTATTCATCTGTCAATGTATCGTATTACAATCTGGAATGAAGTACGTCCTTCTCTGTAAACCCTTCTTAGTACAAAAAATAGAAGCTGAATCGAATGATGATTTCCTCTTATTTAAAGAGGAGAATCCCTTCGATACAATTGATCAACAAATTACAGGTGTATATCTGAGTCCTATTCTTAGTCGGATCGACTTTCTAAAATGGAATAGGATACCCTAGTTTCTCGCAACAAAATGCTATTACAAGTGCTGAGTGAGGTGTTCCTGTGGCGGCTGGAGTAACAACTTCTTTCTTTGTCTTCTTGTTACGGTTGTTGTATGATGTTTCAGCATCGCGAATCGTGGGTTGTTTCAGCCACGGGATTTGCGTTCTAATTGTTTCAGCAACTTGGTCTCAGACATGCTAGCTCGAGGTGCGGCTGTTGTGGTCAATGTAACAGATTGTGTTGATGTTTCAGCATCGTTGACCACGAACTGTGTAACAGATTCTTCTGTGTGAGTTTCAACATCGTTGACCAAAGACTGTGTAACAACTTCTTCTGTGTGAGTTTTAGCATCGTTGACCACGGACTGTGTAACAACTTCTGCTATGTGATTTTTAGCATCGTTGACCACAGACTGTGTAACAACTTCTTCTGTGTGAGTTTCAACATCGTTGACCACGGACTGTGTAACAACTTATTCTATGTGAGTTGTTGTTTCAGCCACGGGGTTGCGTGCTTTAACTGTTTCAGCAACGGGCCTCAATGCTAATCTGCAGTTTGAACTATTTCAACACTTATACGTTTCTGATCAATAGTTAAGTACGAGAGTAATGTAAAATTATATGCAAAACAGATTAAACATATAGTAAAGAGAAGAGACATTGTATACCTTTGGAAAGATAGGGTAAAGTGATAATATGACTTTAAATGTGAGTGAAACAAGAGTGTAATGGTGGAAAAAAGTGTGGGCAAAAAGGTACATTGTGTGGTCCTAACAGGGAACATCTAGCATTCTTAAACCATTCCTAGGAATAGATAATTTTTTCCCACATATTTTATTGGTCATCTCAATATTTTCTACCTTGGATTTTTTTTTGAGTTAAATGTTGCTCCCCCTCTGTGTGGAATTTGTGTTTCTCATGCAAACAAAATCAATGTCTAGGTAAACCTTATGCCCAAATAGTTTCAATTCCATAGATATATCATCATAATTAGCTATGGAATCTATTAGCACTGTCATTTTTTTTACTTGATTCAGTCTTAGTCTAGTCAGAGTTCATGTGTCAAAGCGTGTGAGGTTAGGTACCAGAAAATGAATGGGTCGAAGTCAGCAAGTGGTCGGTTGGCCCTTGGATTCAGGAATGGATGTCAGAACCAAAACATGTGTAAAGGGTAAAGGTATTTTCCCAAAGAGTCGGGTCCTATCAGAAGAAAAGGTCTTACTTGCCTCAGGTCGAGGGAAGTAGTTAAATGGAATTCACATCGGCAAACAAAATGACCATCATCATCTCATTATGAGGTCAGAAAGAATGAAAATCATGTTGCTCATATCACATATTCTCTATGGCTCTTATCAATTGTACTTCACACACTCCAAAGTTTACCCGTCGCGCGGATGTTCTGCGAAGATCTTCAGGCTTTCTTCAAAACCTCCAGTCACCATGGATTCAGTGTCCCCTGACATGTTTTCATCCCTCGCCTACTTGATTATAAATTCTGACCACTCTGCATGCATTCTGTTCACCAACCAATTTTATACACTACCTGTAATTTTTCTCACAAGCCAAGTTCAATTGATATTACCGCCTTTGGCCTGCGCCAAATCCACCATGCACAGAACAAATACGCATTGCACCATGACGACATCCCAGAACAAAACGAAGTGTGTGCGAAGTGGCAGGAATGTTGGGCCCGAGCCTCAAAGCTTGACGTTGGTCAATGAAGATCCGGAGGTCAGGGCGTCTTTTGAACAGGTCAAAGGCATGACCTGGAGCAGAAAAATCCAAGGATTTAACATAAAACTAGAGGAACAGTTCACACTCGTGTTTGACGGGTCCCGTGTGGTAATTACAGGTGTCGCTTTCCAGGTGACAGAGGAAACTTTGTCAGCCGCAACATAAATCCCTCTACATGGTGAAAGGTGGTTTAAAGGCATGTTGTTGGATGTGGAGTACTATGAAGACTTCATCAAGTGATACTGTTTGGATGGGAGAGCCGAAAAAGGGAATTCCAAGTAGATATTTGCAAGAGCCTTTTCGGAAACTCGTAGGAGTAATTAGGAAATATTTTACCTGTGAGGGAAGGTTTGACATAATACATTCGCATCACATTGTATTGTTGATTCATTTCACAGGAAGGAGACCGTTAAACCTTCCCTTCTTCTTGCACCAAAGCCTCTAAGAAATGGCAAACAACACCCGGGCCGAAATAGATCAGCCAAAGAGGAAACTAGCTCATGTCTCACTGATAAAATTGTTGGTAGTTGAGGAGTTAAAGTGATTGGGAAATGACTGGGATTCATTTCTACTTACAACGGGAATTCCCAAGGATCTAAAAGGATATTTCCCTCTACCCGGGGAAAGGTTAACTTCACACCATGCAGAGGCTGAAGTAGGAAGCGTTGTGGAGGAAATAAATATGTTGGAGGCCCTGCCCCCCCCAATAGTCGATACCCCGGAGAAGGGGCAGGCTGAGGAAGAACAAGGAATTCGAGGAGACCCAAGTCCCGAGCGAGCCGCATGAAAAGTTGGTTGCTGAAGAGATACTCATGCATGCTATTCGGTCGGAACCTATCAAAGGTACAAGTCAACAGAAGAAGGAGGAAATAAAACATTGAAAGCACGGATGTTCGTGAGCCATTGCAACAGCTGAAACATGTGCAACTCACTATTGCCAAGCTATACGAGGAAAACAGAGAGTTGAGACAACAATTAGCAGCGAAGACCCTCGAAGCATCAACATCACAAGGCCATGATGGAAACATGGTTTGGCTCAAGAGACAGCTTAGAGAAGCATAAGATATGATCATACATCTGCAACAAACGCAGAGGATGTCGGAAGAAAGGAATGCGAAACACTTTAGGGAATGTGAACCAGCCATGGAGAAATTTCGTGTGGTTCTATGCAACGTGCAAAAGAAGCTGAAAGGAAATACGGTTCTGAAAAGGAAAGTGATGAACCTGAAAAGGAAAAACTAGTCTCTCAGGAGAACGCTTCGGGTGTTAATACTGCAGAAGAGACTAGAAGCATGATTAACTAATTCCATTTTTTTTCTTCTCAGACATGGCACAGATTTTGTTTCCCTGCATCATGTCCCCTACTAGGAGGTAGGGGATCTAACAGATACCAGAAAAAAAAACATACCGTGCATCGATGAAATATCATTCATGGTAGAGGACATGTGTACGTTAAACATGCAACAGTTTGAAGAAAGGATTTTTTCTATAGTTGGGGTCATCATTTTGGAGGCACTTGCAATGGTCTATAGTCATCTGCCACATGCACGCACCAAAAAACAATGGCACGACAGAAATCGAGGCCGTTAGAATGTGTGGCAGGAGTCTGACAAACACTTGATCACCCCGACGCTCTGTCAAAGGAAAAAATTGACACATCACTCTCTAACGATGGTATTTTGCTAATGATTGAGCCGTTGCAGAAAAGACAAGTGACTATGATGCAATCAAGTACAGTTGGTTTCTATTTTCAGTAAAAGGCCATATGAATAGTCATATGACAGAGAGTAGTCAGAACCTAACTTCTAGGGATAGTGGTTAGGGTGAAAGGTATCCTAAGCGGCACACCCTTGTCTATATATTCCTTCTTTTCAATGTAAACCGGGTTGGTTGGAAAAATAGTGTAGACAGTGACTATTGAATGTAATTTTGATCCGATTGAAACTTAATGCAAAGTTCCTGAAGCTTTGATGAAAAGATTCTAATGGTGACAGTTTGATGTATTGTGTTCTTTCTTTACATATGTCATTTCCTGTGTTCTTTATATTCGCAACTGTATTTTCTATCTAAATCAAAACATGATTCTGAATCTAGAATTCACTGTGCAGTGGTCTAGATTCATGCAGACAAAATGTGTTTCTTCTAAGCGAACTTCGAATTCATCCTCAGTGGTGCTCCTAGTTGCTTCAAGTGTTTTTCTCTCGCCACACTCAATGATTTTAATATGAAAGACTGTTTCTCATTTAGCCTTTATCCTCTTGAGTTCATTCATTGAGTCATTTGTTTCTATCATTTTCTTAAATCGACTACATAGCCCAAGGTCTTTCTTTCTTTCGCCAATAGAATCGGAAAATATTGTTAAAGGTGTTAAATCTAGCCAATAGCTTAAATCCATATCTTATACAGAGAGTAAGTCTCCAAAGAGAGCTCTCTCCCAGTCCAAAAGGCTAGTTTTGGGCCTCAAAGTTGGTTTGTAGGTTTCCTCTGTCATTTGTTTTCTCAGCCGAACGAAGTTTACAGAGTGTTAAAATTCTGGCGCCGTTGTCGGGGATGAAATTGAAAAAACATTCCCTGGGAGAACGATTAAACTATAGTTTTGACCCCTGAGGGTAAAAATGGGGAAAACATCTATATTGGATGAAACCTCTACCATGGTGACTCTAGTGAAAGAGACTAGTACCACATGGTAGCGCCATTCAGAAACCATAGTTCCAAAGACCATTTATACCATAACCAATCTGGACCCAAACCCTGTAGATCCTGTGTATGATATCGAGATACTTCTGTGCAGGGTAAGGGAGCAAGCACAAGAACCGTTCTATTACCTAGGCTTAAATATCTCCTTGCCCAAGGACGAGGCACAAAGCATTGACGACCTCAATTTTGACGCCTTGTTTGAACAAACTTTGTTCATATCTAAATCAGAAACCAGCTTGGACCATATAGTCTTTGACGAGGAGAGGTTTTAATCTCTAATCCCGCAAGCTGCAAATCCTTCTTAGAACATCCCCCAAATCCAAACCCCCCTAGAGAAATGACCACTAGATTCACCCCCCTTGTTCTACCAGCCCAATTGATGATTTTTCCCAGAACTACAACCACAAGATCAAGATATACGACGCTGAAGGAAACTTATCCACCCAAAAACACCTGGATTGGTTCAACTATTTTGTTTACCTAGAAGAGGTGTACCATGCAGATGTGAAAATGAGGTTGATCACATAGAGTCTTTCGGGGGAGGTAAGAAAATGGTTTAAAGCCCTCCCAACGACAAACATTCAAGACTTAATCACATTTGAAATGTCTTTAATTACTGGATGGGAAGACAAAAATAATCCTTTACAACTGTTGACACATTATAACAATATAAAGAGAGCATCGGAGGAGACTGTGTAAGATTTCTCAACTTGTTTCATGAGGGTTTACAACTCAATCCCCATAGAAGTTCAGCTTCCTCCCAGGGCTTCGCAATTGCGATACGCCAACTCCTTTGAAAATGATTTCTCCTTGTTGTTGAGGGAGAGAAGATATGCAAATTTAGATGACATGATGAGTGACGCGATCGAAGTCAAGGTAAACTTGATGGCATCGGGAAATATAAAACAAAGCTTCAACAGAGGTGGGAAGAAACCCCAAGGGGATGTGCAACCATTAACTTCTTGACCCACGAATGACAAGTTCGAATTGATGATGAAGACGATGGAGAAACTAATGGAAAGGATGTCCATGGGAAATAAGCCCGTCGCCTGAGAACAACATGACCCCCAACCCATAAATCAGAACTTTAGAAGAGGCCCGGTCTTGCAGATCAAGCAGAGGGAACAAAGAGACCAGGGTGACCATCTAATAAGGCCTCCATTCCAGAACAATTACGCGGATGAATATTTTGATCAGATGTTCGAGGATCGACTGCATTTCTTTGATGACAAATACACACGGGTTTTTTTGACGAAGGGAGAACATGATCGATACATGAGCAAAAATGATGATATTATGCTGGAGACAGATGAAGCATTGTCTTAGGAAACAAAATAATTCAGGAAAGGTTATCACAATGCCATCATGAAGTTCCAAAAGCAATACAACCTCAAGAGAAAAAAGGCATCTACAAAGTCTCAACAGCCAGATCCCATAAGGGATCCTCAACAGACAAATCCCATAAGAAAATCTTCGGTAGATATCCCTTCCACAAGTCGACTGAGGCAAGACAACTTGACTAAGGATGTGATGGAAAAGGCAAATTTAAAGGAATATGTTCCAAGGAAATCGCCAGAAACAAGATGGGAGACGAGCGCCACAGAGGTAGAAAGGGTCTCTCCCCCATTTAGCTTTGAGAATGAAATGACCAAGATTAAAATCTCCATCCCTTTTAACGAACTCATCAAGAAAGGATAATATCAGGATTAGATTATTGAAATGCTAAAGATGGGGGAGACTCCTGATACTTTGAACGTCCAGGATGGTCACCCTACCATTTTGTTTGGTGATGGGTATTCTATATGCACTAAATCCCTCAATTAAATTGTCAACCCGGGGTAAGTAAACTTAGATTTGTAGCACTGTAAATTCCAAGACATAAAAGATAATTGAAGTATGGTCTAGCTAAGGGAATTATCTATCTAAGGATTAATGTACTTAAGAAACGATTCTTTCATTTTTATCAATCAACAAATCCTATTAATGATCTTGAACTATTTAACCTAAGAAGCTTCAACAATGGATCGATGGATTATTTCTAAAGAAGAAAATCATAGCCTACTTTGAACAAGTTAATCTAGTCAACCTAATGAGCAACAACAAGTAAATTACTTAATCTATTCAACCTAATGCGCAACAACAAGTAAATTACTTAATCTATTCAACCTAATGAGCAACGACAAGTAAATTACTTTTGATCTTTTATCTTTAAGAAAATAAGAAAACAAACAACTACCCTATCAAAACTATTTCAACAAGTAAACTCTATTCTTAAAACAAAATTCATAATCATTTCTATTTTGCAAAGGATAAATCTTAACCTACTTAATAAAAAAACATCATAACTGTATTCAGATTCTAATTAATCAAAACTGGTCTTAAGTTGCAATAACAAGAAAAGATGATTCAAAGATGATGATTATATCTTTGGTGCCTAATAACATCATGATGGAATATGACGATTAATGATATCTCAAGAGGAATTAATTCAATGTTGACTTCTACAGAGAAATGGAAAGTGTGAATCAAGCAATCTAATGAAATCTTTTCCATCATAGAAGCAACACTAAGTATCCTGAAAATCCATGTGATCTCTAAATTTCATGATCAATCATCACTGATTAAAAAAACACTATTATACTAATTCAAGCACACTCTTATGCTAACTCAAACAAGTTTACAAAATTATAAACTTATGACTAAAAATCTTAACTCAAATCCAACCTTTTAATTAAAATTACAATTCAAATCTAAAGCTGGGATAATCCTATCATTAAAACTTAGATTTCAAACTAGAATGATTTTACAAACATGATCCCAAAATATATTTCTATCTTAGCATACTAAAAGAAGATTAATAAACCAAATAAATTCATGAATACATAAATGAACTAAGAATTAAATCTAGCCTAATTACAACTAATGAAACTTGCAATTATTTATACATCGAAGCTTGTAAAAGAAAAACTGTCTAAACTAATCCTTTGTTTTAAATACTACTTTGTTTTGATTTGCAGAAACCAATTTAAAACTTTAGCACATCATCCAAGTTAGTAACTTGCAAGCCAACTGTTAAGAAATAAGAGACATAACATGACAAATATCCAGCTCCTATAAGCAATCTGCAAAAGATAAATTAGGCAATTAAACCACAACAACATGCACAGTATTTAAAACTACAAAATACATCCAGCAAAGAAAACGAAGGAAATTATAACTAAGTAAATGAAACACATGAAATATCTATCTATACAGTCACCCAAACCACTGGTGGGCCCCCCAGTAGGTCGTGGCTACTCTTCAACAGTGAAACACATGCTCAAATCAACACAATTCTGTCATTTAATCAAAAAACGCAGTCTGAACATAAGTTTGCAAATATGTCTAAATTACACAATGAAAATGCCTTCTTAAAATTTTGTCTTCTCCTCTCTTGGTCTTTCCACTACTAGTGGTATTTATAGGCAAATACAGTTCAAGAGTTCGACCACTGGAAGGGTCAACCTCCTCTAAAAATGGCAGAATCCATTAAATGCGCTCAAACAACTTTGGCTTCTAGAAAATCTGTGAGCCACTTAGTGACTAGCATAACCACCTAATCTGAGATCTCATGTGCTATGTATCTTGAGGCCATGAGGGGCCAAAAAACCCAGGTCGTAAATTTTCCCATCATAGGCCGCCAATGTAACAACCGCCAACTTGCCTGCGCTCCAAGTGCTGGATCACCTGCCAGATGGAGTGTCGGATCGCGTACCGGATGGGGTGTTGGATGAAGTTCCAAATGAAGTACCGAATGGAGGATCGGACTACAAATTCTCCCTGTTACACACAGATCACATACTGGATCCTTAAAAACATTATACCAGACTAAATTTAGATAAAAAACATCGTAAAATATTGATTACACATATTTGGTATAAATCCATGATGAATCGATATAAAATCCTTTGAAAAATCCTTCAAAATGGTCAATAACATATATAATATTGCAAAAAGGATTCAACCATCACAACAAAACAATCAAAATACGAGCCCAACATTACCCCCACGCCTAAGGATTTGTAGTTCCCACTGCAAACATAAATGAATTACCCAACATATCTAGACTCATGAAGGAGGAGGTGGATTAACTTTAGAAGTTTATCCCTCTTTTCTGGAAGACTTTGTCTTGTTTCTCTTACGATGTTTCAATTGTTCTCGGAGGATATGATTGTCATTGGTCATTTTATCAACCAATCGTTGGAGAGAATTCACTTTTTCTTGTAATACTGCATTATCGTGGTGGAGATGCCTATCCATAGTTTCTCGCCCTTCCAATTGTTGCAACAACTGAACATTTTCTTGTTGTAATGTTTCAATAACTAGAGTATGATCAGATGTTTCATAGGAGGGATTTGATACTTGGATGTATGTAAAGGGTTTATCAACTTTGGAAGATGATGTAGGAATCTATGAGGTAGGAGTAATAGAGTGCTTATGAGAGGGAATAGGTTTAGATTTTACTTCTCTATTAGGATCCAACTCTTCTGTAGAGATCTCCTTGAGTATTTTATGGGGGCTTTCATGATCAGAGGATACTTGGATAGGATATGAAGTGATTAGGGTTTTTTCATTAGGATTTCCACTTGCACTTCAGGTAATTTTTTGAAAAGATCCTCCTTTGAACCAATTGTCTCCTCTTCTATTTTTAGGGACTAGAGGGAAATAGTGTTGAATTACCTCTTGTAACTTTTTGGGTTGAGGATCAATAGGTGTTGAGGGCATCAGAGAATTATCAATAGGATTTTTAGTTTTCATTCCCGATGAGGCTACAGGGGAATCAACAAACTTCTTGGTCTTTTGTTCAGACAAGGAGATAGTTTGATTAGGAGGGTTTGGAGTCTTTGAAGAATGAGGCTTGGATGAAGTAACAGTCCCTAAATCAAGTGATTTCTTGTTGGTATTGACTGTGATATGGGGGTTTGACAATTGGTAGATGAATTCATCACATGTCTTCCCCTATTTTTTAAACTCGGTTAAGACAAGCAATTTGATGAGGCCATGATGGAATAGACTATTATGAGGATTGGAAACATTATTTCATACTTTGGAAGAAATTTTCTCAATACCTTTCAAGAAGTAGGAAGGAAAATTTAGAGGCTTATTAAATTGGAAATGAGCTAATAGACGAAAATGGAAAGCTTTGAAAAAAACATATCTACCTTCACAAGTGATAATTCTGGTAATGACGATCAAGGGGTTAATCAACTCATCTTTAATCCATTCTTTGGAGTACCCCTTAGCTCCAGAAACATTTTAAAACTCAGTCTTAAAAACTTTGTTGTAGCTTGGTCATGGCAATTGGTGGTGCTTGAACTAGCGATCTCCAACCCGTGAAGTTTCATGGATGAGGAAATTGATTCCTCAGAGACAAAGAAGGCCAGAGACCCTACATGCTCCATCCTCCCATCGAACCCAAGGGAGAATTGTAGTGAAACGCCATCATCATGTCCCTGCAGACAGGCCAAGAATGGTCCCCATCCTGTGCGAAGAAATTTCTCCCTACACTCTGCGAATTTGGGAATGGACAAGAGCTCGGCATAGGAGTAAGGATCATATCGTTTGGGCATGGTTACAACATGGAGGATGAGCATAAGAGTGGAATTGGGAAAATAATGAGCATGACACAACAAGCATGCATCAGTGAAATTGCAATTGGAGATAATCCCTCTGATTTTTAATGCGCTCAAGGTGGAAACAGTTGAATTCGTGGGTGAATTCATCACACACGATTTTTCATGTGTGACTATGACTGCGCCGATTTTGAATTTCGAAGGGCATCCTTTGGGGGAAATTGTAATCATGAGAGAATTATATCTATGTCCAAGTCTTCGACTTGGACATTTGATCATAAATATGCATTGGAATTTGTATAGTTTAATTGTCAAATGCCATTTAATCCGTCTCATATTACTAATGAACAGGTAGACGAATTCAAACGATCTGGGTTTACCTAAAATCATGGTCAATTACAATGTGTGTGCACCTCATCCGATCCTTCATATGGAACATCATCCAGTCATCCAAATGACACCCCATATGGTCTTCCAAATGGCACTCCATATGGTACTCCTATGAAAAATGGAATTTGTTTGTATTGTAATGGATATTTACCCATAACATTCAACTTGGGAACTTCAGACAATCATGGTGAATCAGGAGCAGAGACAGGATAAGAGTGTTCCTCTGTTACTTGCCTTTTCATCATGCTTGCACATGATAAACCATCGGTTCCTCTGTTCAAGGCATGTAACACAAATCTGTAAAAACAGTTAAGTGGTATGTCGAAGAAATGTACAAAAGGCTTATAACACAGTGAATTTAGCATTTCAATAAAAAAAATAACTATTGATATAATATCCCATATCATGAAAACAATATACAATTTTTTTTACAAAGATTATACTTCTTCTTATCATGGATTATAGAAAGACAGTCTTGTCATTTGTCATCTCATGAAACCATGTTCCCCACGCCTAAGTATTGTGACACCTCACAATCAAAAATATAGGGAACCAGTCAATTCACCCAATAGCCTAAGATTTATAGCTTGTTAAGTGTAGAGATAAATTTCACAGATCGGTTTGACGAGACAGTTAGAATATGCCCCCACCTATAGGATATAACATCCTACATATAGTTAAGAAGAGGTAGGTGAGAGAGTCTTAAGATAGTCTTCAAGTTAGTTCCCAATACCATATTTATGGAGTTCATTGACCTTAGCTTAACCATACATACTTCTTGTCAGCTTTGTCTACAAGTAATGTCGTACATCGGGACAAGTTTAATATTTAGGAATTTTACCCCGGATGGGGTGTTCCCTTGATATGACAGCTCCACCTAGGCTAGGCGCCACTTGGACACTCTTTAAGCCACCTAGCATACACCCTTCACCACATCCCCTCCCCGGTCATGTCAAGGCCCTACGTTACCTGTCACCACCCTCCACTCTTCATTTGAATTCGGCTATTCACTTGCCTTGGGAGCTTTGCAACTCATGCATATTCATGGTGTCGTGCAGACACTCCTTCACATCGCTTCAGCTCCAACCCTAGCGTCTTCTTCTTCTGATTGCCATGGGGTCTCTGAAGCCATAGATCCTTGTTTCCATTTCGAAGCGCTAGGATTCCAGATCTCTCGCCTCCCTCCATATCGCTTTCGAACTATGGTGCGATTTTTCGAGGGCTCCCTGTTGGTATTGGAGGTCACTTCTCATGATGCCAAGACCTCGGGGCAAGCCAAAGAGGGGGGCAACCTGGTACTTGGCCCGTGGAAGAAAACCGCTGGCCTCAGACATTCGAGCTGAACCCGTCGACCCTCTTGAACCTTTCCCCGCAACAATCCTTGCAATCTAGGTTGAACCCCCAGCAATCCTGGCCCCTAAGGCTCTCCTCGTAGACCCCCCCCCATTTACAACTCCTCCTCCCGAAGAGGCTCCTCCTCTTTCACCTATCCTCGTGGCCGCCCAGAACTAGTCACCTTACGACCAACCACCTTGCGACCTCTCCCCCCTCTCAAACCCCTACGACTGTAG
>SNQJ01S0199143.1:0-17105 GCA_010110895.2 Picea sitchensis
CGAAATCGCAGACGCAGCTTTCCGACGGTCGAGATCACAGCGCCCGGATCAACGACGCTCACGTGCTCCCATCATTCTTAGTTTCTCTGTGTTTATCCTACGTGGGCCCTTCTCCTGTCATATCACCTTCCAGGGCCACCTTTCTCCTGCTGCCGTGTGTCACCCATCCACCTCCCCTCTTTGGTCCGCATGGTCCCTTTCCCATTTCATCATCCATCCACTACTTGTCATGTGTCCCACTTCATTCCACGTCCGCCTCCCACCGCAAGTGCACCCATTATGTCTTATATCCCTCTCCTTCCGCGTATCGCCTTCCACCACATGTCTCCCTCCCGCCACTTCTCTTACACCTCATCACTTCTCTCTGCCCCCCGCTGTTTCGGCCCCATCACTCCACTGTTGTGCCCCATAATCCGTGCTGGCCTCCATGCATATTCTTCAAGCCATTCAGTTATTCCAAGTGGAAGCGCAGGAGGCTCTCCACGTCCCAAAGATGCCGAGTTGTCCAAGCCATCCTCAATCCCAATGAAGCAGTTATTGAAGCGGTTGGTGGTGGTTAGATATCGCCTAAACCATAATGGGAAAGCACGGCCATGAATTAAAGGCACATCGATTCGCCGTTGGAACTGTCAAAGAGTCAGATTGTGTCTGACATAAGTTGCACGATCTTTCAGATGTTGACTGTCAGAAGCCATGCAGATGCAAAGCTTTCAATGCAGTTTCTTGGTTCTGCTGCTGTTGTTGTTCTGAGTATATGAAGGCGTTTTCGCCATTTTTGTATCGATCGATGGTAGAGCTTAGCTCCCGACTGTAAAGTTTCAGCGACCATTCTGGTTTCCTAGTTATGCCTCTGTGTTTGAGATTTCTTGGTTTATAACAAACAGTTCTCATTTTTCCATCTATGTTTCATCTTATACCAGAGTGTCCATTATCGAAGGATTCGCGTGGATTGTTGCAGTTTTGTTATGATAAAGGATTTGTTATGACATTATTGTATTCTCTGGTCTTTTGTGTTTGAATGTAAGAGGATATTGCGTTCGAATGCTTTCTTCTCCAGTCTGTTACAAACCAGATGTTTATGATAGACCTTCACACTCTTCTCATGCAAGTCTTCCCTCTACTCACCCTTTATTACAACTCACTGTTTGAAGTTTATCAAGACCTCATTCATCCATGCATGCCTGGCCTAGTTTCTGAGTTGAGACGATATTGTTCTGAGTTTTTCTCCATTTGATCACCCCTTTAAACAAATCGTGACATTAAACTGATGGGCATCGGGCTCTGCTCCTGCAAGAAATCCAGGAGTGACTTCCGCCTCCAACAGACACTTCGTTGCACCATAGTGCCATTTTGTTTTCCCACCCAGAATCTTCATTTGCTTGATCCTGGGATTCGACTACGAGCTTACATAGACCTTGTCCTTTTGCTAGTTTGGAAAGTTTTATGTATAAATCAAATTCCTAGACTACTACCATCCAGTTCCCTCTCCTTTCCCCCATTTCTTGTTGAGTAAACAGGGATCGGACCATAGGGTGCAACACAATCACCTAAGTGTGATTTTTGAGAATGTAGGATCTGAAATGTTTTACTGCCTTGTAGACCACATAGGCTTTTTTATATATGTAAGGATAATTAAGATCGACTCCTTGAATATTAGTAATCATAAAGGACACTGGGGCCTCGTTGTTGTCATCATCTTTCTAGGTCAAAACCACGGCGAGCAATTGGTCGGAGGCGAAAGTATACAGGTTAAAATCCCTATTGAAATCAAGACTTCTTAACACCGGGGCTCGGGAGATGGCAGCTTTGATATTGTTGAAAGCGTCTTTCCGTTCATAATTCCACTTGAATTAGGAATCCTTGCGAATCATCTTTTGCAAGGGTTTGATGATTTCGGCGAAGTTGGGAGTGAACTTCCTCACGAAATTGATTTGCCCGAAAAAAAACTTCATGGCCTTCTTGTTATGGCGAAGCAGGAGTTGAGCTATGGCCTTAATCCTTTTGAGTTCTATGTGAATCCCTGCTTGGGATATAATATGACCTAACAACTTTCCTTCCTCGACACTGAAGATAGTTTTCTTAGGGTTCAACGATACACCGTACTTCATGCATCTCTTGAAAATACAAGTTAAGTGTTGGATGTGTTATTTTCTATTCCTCGAATACACCGTTACGTCATATAAATAAACTACCACACACTTATTGATGAGTCCCCAGAAAGCCACATCCATGGCCCTTTGAAAAGTTGCTCCTACGTTAATTAAGCCGAAGGGCATGCACTTATAAGCGAAGGTTCCCCATTTGGTTCGGATGGTAGTTTTTAATTAGTCTTATTCCGAAACCAACACTTGGTTGTATCCTAAAAAACCATCTAGCAAGGAGAAATTCTCCGAGCCCGACACGGTCTGTAGGAGTTGCTCCATTGCCAGGATAGGATAATTGTCCTTTTCTGAAGCTCTGTTGAGGTTCCGAAAATCTACACATAGTTAGATTTCTCCTGACTTCTTCTTCACTGGAACAAGATTCGCTACCCAGGCGGAATGCCTAACTTGGAAAATTATCTTTGCATCTAAAAGTTTCCTCAAATATTGATACATGAGAGGTTCCAGGGATGGATGGTACTTTCATAGATTCTATTGGAAAGGCTTCATTTCAGGTTTTAACGGGATAGTGTGCTGAATGATGTGAGTGTCATATGTTTTTAAATCCTTATAGGACCATGCAAAAACATCCTGGTATTTGCTGAATAATCTGAGGTAGGCCTTTCTCTCTTCCTTAGATACCATTTTGTCGAGATTTACATTCTTCGGGTTCTCTAGAGTCCTAAGATTCACAGTTTCATGGAGGAGGCAAGAGCTACTAATCTTCGCGTTTTTGGGTTCTTTAAAGTGATCCTTTAGATCAAACAGATTTTCTAGATTAGCTATCCCCTTGGGGATTGTGTGGGATTTCAATTTTCCAACATCTTTTCCTGTTTGGGGATTAGTCTCAGTTGTCTGCTCTCGGAATTCTTCATCATCTATGGCCAGGTCTTTGAAATTGTCTTGGTTGGTCAAGAAGTTTATGATTTGTTCATCTCCTTCAAAGACTTTCCAATTGGAAATATTGTTCGGCACCAACGGTTTGTAGAGAAGATCCATAGTGAATAAAGAGGCTTCATAATCCTCTGAAGACGATATTCAGGAAGCAATTGTGGCCAAGGAATCGGCAAGAATGTTTTTTTCTCTCAGGACCGCAGTGATACTGAAAGCGTCAAAGCACTCCATTAGCCTATGCACCTCTTGCTAGTAGTTCTTAAGATCAGGGGAATTACAATGAATAGTATTCCTTACTTGTCTAACAATGATCTCAGAATCCCCAAAAACCTTCAATTCCTTGATACCCAAATCTATGGCTTTCTTTAACCCTTGTACTAGAGATTCGTACTCGGTGGTATTGTTGGTACATTCAAATTCTAGCCTACAAGATAGGAAATGATGTTTACCCTATGATCTATGCATATGCACCCGGCTCCTGACCCTTCTTGCAATTTAGATCCATCAAAATAAAGGTTCCAAATTTGCGAACAATAATTTCTCCTTTCTCTCCCCTCGCTTGTGTTCTTTTCTCTGACCTTTTCCTCTAGAATTCCTAGTGCGGGGCTTTGACAAAAGAGAGAATCTTCTATCGGTGTCGGGGATTCTTCTCGAAAGATCATTTCAGAGTTTTGAGTAAGAAGAACATCGGACAAGAGAGGAGAAAATTTTTCGAAGTGAGAATCACACGAATAGTTTCCCAATATGGGGAAGTCAGTAGAGTCTGGTCCGTTCGAGGTTTCCAGATCAGTGACCATATTTTTCAGATATCTTTCCTTATCGATTCTAATCATGTTCTTGTATCCCTTCAGTGGCAGCCAATGGTGTGCCCAGTCAGTACTGAAATATCCGTTTATCTTTTCAGACCAATCTCGGCTCAGAAATAGCCCATAAGCCTCGAGGATGTCCACCACAATGATGTCAATCACCTGTACAAAATTAGGGTGTGTCGCTATCCTAGTCATCACGTATTTGAGCTCTCCCATGACCTTGACCTGGGTCCTGTCTAGTTGTATGATATGTTTATCACTTTTGAGAGGGACAACACCTAATTTATTACACACGACCAAGGGAATGACATTAGAGGACGCCCCCGAATCAACCAGGAAATTTTAAAGATTCATGTTGAAGACTTCAAACGTCAAAAGGAAGGCTGGCACAAAAGGCCTTTCTTTCCTACCTTCCGAGCAGGTGTTCACGATTGGCTTGTTTTCCAAATCTGTCGGGGGGGTATTCATGTTCTAACTATTGTCATTGGTTGGGTTTCCTATCAAATTCAAAGCTTTCAATAGGAAGTCTTTCTACTAAGTAATTCTACATACATCAATAACTGATATATTAGCTTTCAGCTTCTTCAATTATTTGACTATGTTATACTCTAGTTTAGGGGAATCTTGGGTGTGGATGCTTATAGGCTTTTTACCGAGGGCGAAAGGCATTTTCAGGCGGTTAGGAGTTAACTTACATTGCGAGGCCCAGGGGGCATCAGAATCTTTCGAGCCGGGTTGGCCCTTGATACATGTTTGTACCGTTGATACCTCTGTGGGTTGTTCTTGAGACTCAAATAGGTCACCTGAAGACACGGTCACGTCATGATCCCATATCAGCATGGTTGTGTCTCACGGTGGGTCAGCTTCTCCGTGATTGACACTATTCATGGCCGAACTTCTTGACTGTTTGGTGAGGGAGACTTCATCCAGAAAACAATTGGCCATTAAATTCATGACATGGACCCATTGATGTCATTCTCTTTTCGAGTGATTTTCTTGGTGGTAGGCACATAAATAATCAGACACGACATTCCCTAGGTCAATGCTTAAGTTGCTTGGGGGAGGTTCAATTGCTTTGAAAGGCTGATTTCTTTTAAAGAAAATCTTATAGGGTCTTTGGCCTTGGTTTCCTTCCCGTGCACTTCTTTTCATGTCTATAATTACATTCGATAGCTTCTTGACCATGTGTTGCAAATATTCTATATCTTCATTACCTTTGTCGGGAGTTTGTTCATCCAGTTTCCCTGACGGTCTGGTCAAAAGGAGTCGTCTTCTAGGGTGAGGTTGGATTTCTTTCCTCACCAAAGAAGCCTGGCCTTATTTACATCCTTTCATCTGGAATTCTATCATCTTGGCTTCTTCAAAATTTTCTGCAAGGGTTTGCTTGGAAACTCTTTTAATGAACATGGAAATAGAAGCCAGGAGCGCGTTGGCATAAACCTCGATTTGCAATTCTTGAGTTGGTTTCCCCACGGGCTGGAATTTTTTTAGGATGGTCATGAATATTTGATTGAAATATTTGACCCTTTATTTTGGGGTCATGGTGGCTGCGAACAACTCATCCATCAAGGCTCTCGTAGTAGTTTCTTTCGCAAATTTGTCTAGAAAATTCTTTTGGAATTTAGTCCAGCTGGTTATGGATCCTACTGGAAAATTAAAATACCACATGGAAGCCGAATTTTCAAACGTGTATGGGAAAAGTATGCATACTATGTCTTCATGTTGAATGTTCATAAGTTTGATCACAAGTATGAATTTCTTGATGTGATCTTTGGGCAAACCTGAATTTTCAGGATCATACTTAGGAAGCTTGTTTTTCGGGTGTTGGGGAAGATTATGTACTCATCCTGGGACGGCCACAACATCTCTGTCCAAACAAGGTTGGTTTTCTTGAAGTGGAACTTCTCTTTCCTCCCCATTACCATTGTTCCCTTCCATATCTTCGGAGTTGGAGTCAAACTCTTCTTCTTTCGAAAAGTTGTTATGTTCAAAGATGTCGCCAACTGGCATCTCGGGTATTAGATCAAGAGGCTCTTGGATTTCGGTAATCGTGAAATCTATTAAGTCTTAGACATAGTGTAAGAAAACTTCGTCGAGAGTTTTGACTACTAATATGCTTTGTTATTTTCTACGGGGAAGTATGGGGGTGAAGGGCAACATGTCGATTTGTCGGGCGAAGGCTCTGGTAATTCTTCTGAATTGATTCACTTCCTCGTGAGGGAGGGCGTAAGGTATTTCAGGGTGAAGAGGTCCTTCCTCAGAATTGGGTGAGTTATCCTCTTTGGGAGTACTCGTTAAGCGTGGGATTTATGTTGGATGACTAGCCATGCATGTGGGCCGTTATGAATCTGTAGGTTGTTTGAAATGTCATATAACTTATATACTCAGTTATTCATTGTGGCACTCCTTCTAGCGCCAGTTCTCTTGATGGGGCCTAAATCCCCAGATTCAACAACAGGAACCAAACCCACCACCGAGGCCTAATTAGACACTGCAGCATTTGGAGTGAAATGGTTCTCCATAACTTCCGATCTGGCCAAATTATCGATGGGCTCTGTGTTTTCTAGTGAAGGCTCTTCCTTCAGTTAGGACAATTCATTTTCCATATTTCTCTTGGGTGGGGATGATATGAGAGAGGCAAGCCAGTATAAACCAACTTGACAAATAACAGGACAAAGGTTTTAACTAGAGGGACGAGGTCAAGATTGGGATAACCTAGTGCTCAAACATGTAGACAATGATTCTATGTCGCAGGGCCTAGTACTAATACATTAACCAAATGAGAATCCAATTACTGTTTGAGAAAAAACTAATTTAACATAAGAAAACACATAAGTAATTAAGATCATGGTAAGTAAAATAATTGATCTACCATAAAATTCATCACATAACAACACAATGATTTATCCTCATCATTAAAGAAAATAACGTCAATACATTGCACCCGATAACTTGACAACAAAATTAATTGGTCTTACTCATTTACTGCATCATTCATGGAACATGAAATGAAGTAATTCTTCTCCAACTCCAATCACATAGATCTGATGAAAATATATTGTCTTTGGTCCAGAAGGAATTCTCAATTCACAGCAGACTCAAAATAATTATCAACAACCAAAAAAAGGGGAGTTCTTACAACAACCATCGACCTCTTACTCATCGGTTGATGTCTCTATTTATAATCTAAAATTCAACTATAATTAATGGCTAAATACAATTTAGTCCAAACAAAAATTGCCACGTAGAGTGATCATCCAATAGTTTCTTTCAATGGTCCACCTGAGATGTCTCTTGAAAAGGGTGGCTTCTTTCATATTCAGACCAGCTGATAAATAGATTTTCACAGGTTTGAGCCCATGGGAATCTATGTTGTTCCAATGGGGCAACATATGCTCCTTTGATGTCTACTGCATGCGCCCGATATTTTACCAAACTGGAGTTCAGCAGTTGCAACATGGCTTGAGCACAGATCGGATGACCCACGAATTGTTGCACTTGTCCTGGCATTGCATCGGTGAATTTTGTGCACCCTTCAGCCCAAAGTGAGTCTTGTATGGAGTGCATCTTGAACACATCACTTAGGTTAGTGAATTCATCAGGAGTTCTGAATTCAGTGAGACCGACATCTTTCATTACTTTATTAATTTTACCCTAGTGTTTCTGGCACTTGGCCCATTGCTTTTGGATTTCTCGGTGTGGCTCCCGAGTCATCTTCTCCCAGTATTCGATGGATTTCTTCATGCGGTCAAACTTGCTTTTTCCAACCAACCGAATTCCATGATTTTCCTTCTCTTGGCCCTGTTGGACTGCTTCAATGTATTTGAGTCTCTCTACCACTAACTGTGCTTTTTCGTGCCATTTTTTCATCTCTTTGCATGTCATGAGTGCCATAAGAGTATCCTCCTGGAATTCTACTATGTTCTTGGTCAACACGTGCCTTTCCTTCTTGAACTCGTTATAAACCCCGTTGAATTCTTCCTTCAGAGATGCAGTGGTCTATGTGGCCCCTTTATAGTATTTGACAAGATGGCATAGGTGTTCAAGCTCCTCTCGGGTGTCATCTAGTTCCTTTTCATCTCTCCTAGATCTGTCCTGGGTGGCATCTAAGAGGGATTTTCCTACACCGATCAGTTCGGACGTCTGAGTGTCTGCAGTGTTGATTAGGTTCTCTTCTGTGGTAACCATGATGGATTGATCCAAAGTGATCCTTCGCCTCTTCACGATCCTTTGAATGATAGCCTTCCTCTTTTGATCGTAAGAGATCGCATAGATGTATGTTACTTCATCTACGGGTTCTGGTATCTTTTTTTCTCCCCATGAGAGGTTGTTCCTCATACTACCTGTGGTGTATATTCGCTCAGGAGTGGTTTCTCGAATTTCTTCTCTCTATTTTGCAGATTTTTCCTCTACTTGTCGTTCACCTAGGAATTGAATATTGGGCATGATGGAGGCATCAGGCATAGACTCATTGCTTACTTTTTCGCCGACCGTAGAGTTGTCGGTTCTCTTTTGTAGAGTTTCGCCACTCAGTCTTTCTTCTGCTTCCTTTCTGTCGGACTCTATTATGTCAAGGCCACCTTCAGATCCCGTTTCCATATGTGAGGCTTTCTTGTCTTGGACTTCGGGCTCAGGGGAAGTGATTTTCTCGGGACCCTTTTCTTCTTGGACTCGCACCGGTGTGTCGTGAGCGGGTTCCAGACTCTCGTCGTCACTGTAAATATGTATAAGAGTACTAAATGGATTGGGCACTTGTGTCTCTATCGAGACCCATCCTGTCTCTAGTTGAGTTGTCCCTTCTTCCAAAGGATCGATCGATGATGTTGCGGGTTCAGGGTTGCCCAACCCACGGGCGTTGTTGGGGACTATGGACCCAGTATAATTTGACTCCATCGGGATACTCTGAACAAAAGTTGAGGCTTCATGTCCTATTAAAAGGTACAGGTCATCCCTCATCCATTTCATCAGCAACTCAGTTTGTTGAAACAACAACGTACCCCTTTCTCGTGTAGCTTGATCTTCCGGAAGATCCCTGATTTGTACCAGGGATTCCTGGTGAATTCCCACGGCTTCAATGTCTTCTTCGGGATTGCTTATTTATTCATCCAATTCATCTGCAACTGCTTCTCCCGGGCTTCGGCTAATTTCTTGAACTACCTGCTCCAGAAATGTTGCATGCTCTTTGTGGCTCATAGCTCTAAACCTGGTTCCTCAAGGATCAACTCTCCTGGACGCCACCACATTCCAGTCTTGGGTGTTTTCAGTAAATATTTCATCTTCGAACTGGTCATGGGAATAGGGCCAACAGGATGATACTTGTGATGTGTGTTGTAGAACCAATCCCTTGGGATTTTGTTTGCAAAATCAGCCAGTTTGGAACCAAAATTCCAATTGACCTAGACCGAGTTGTTTAGCATGTGCGGTATCTTTGACCACGGAAAACCCAATATGAAACCCATATGGTATGAAATCCCACTTCTTGTCTTCTACTAAAGTTTCATTGTATCCTTGCAGGATGGTTTGATAGCAAATTTCCCCTAACACTAACCAATCGAGAACATAAATGGGTAATAAATGGGGTGCTCCTGTAGCACCAAAAACTTTGATGTAGGTTTCCCGTTCTTCCAAATACCAGTGGCCAATTTTGGCTATAACCTTCTTTGCTTCATCTGATAATCTAGGGATCTCTCTTATGAAGAGAAAGGAGTAAATGCATGCAATAAATTGATCACAAATAACATCATAGGATTTTTTGTACCTATTTTCCCATAGGATGTTGAAGTATACATGGACAACCAGCTCTGAAGGGTGCCAATTCATATTCATCCCAGCAAAAGCGTTCATGGTGTAGATCACATCTAGTAGATACAAATCCATGTAAAAGGTGGGGGTATCTCGCTCCTTCGGCTACTGATCCTATCTTATGCAGGTTCTTAACTGTTTGGAGATGATGACACCCGAGTTGAAGCCTATGCCTGAAATAGCAATTGTAAAAGCCAGAGGCATCCAAGCCTCTGAAAATCAGGAACAGTCTTTTTCTGCATGTAACCTGAAAAGTAAATCCATGAGGTATATGTATGGCTCCATGAGATTGGGGGTTGGGTACTAGCCAACAGTTCGGTTCGTGAATTTTTTGTCTTCTCTCCACCAAGATGACATGATTTTTTTGGTATCGTGTGACGCATAGAAACTTAAGATGAAATCGATGCTCAACTTTAGCTCAGAATCTTTGAGCTTATAGTAGCTTTGAACCTCTGATGGCAGGAAGACTCTGATGCACTCACCATTATCATCATTAATCAAAAACAAATTGGGCGTCAGTGTGGTCAATGATCCACTTTAAGAGCTTAATGCATGAAAACACTGGAGATCGGCTTGCCAGCATGTGCAGATAAGCCCTGCGAATATTGGGGAGGAACTCATCATCAAGATTCCTCGTTTAAGGATCGTTATGTGGGGTATATTCGAGGGGTTCTTCTTTCTTGATTTTCTTAAAAACTTCTTCCCAACGAGGAAATGCCATCTTGGCTCCAATACTTGCCTCCATGTCTCCGAAAGTTGGGGGCTCGACAAAAGGCTCCTTGGTGATTCTCTTAATGATGACTACTAGTTTGGGAATGAAATCTAATTGCCTTGCAAATCATGGGGAGGAGCCTTCTCCTACTTATGATTCCTGCAGCTTAGGGGCTCTTGGCGATTTCCTAGTGGACGGCTTCTTCGGAGGCATTATTCCTACAATTTAAAATTTCATTTGAACATGTAATGTTGGCTAAGATAAGTGAACCCATACCTGTAATGTTGGCTAAGATAATGGTTTTAATACTCATTGGACTTCGAACGCTTCCTGTGGATTGTTAACTTCACTTTCATGTCTGCCCTGAACTTCTTGCTGCGTAGAATGGGATCATACACAATGACTCGAAAGGAATATAACTGGGAGATACTTTCAGTCATAATAGTTAGTTAATACGAGTAATGAACGCAAATTCAAAATAAACCACTATCGTATTTTCTGTGAATAAATTCTGAGTGGATGATGGTGGAGGCACAGATGGAGATGCATTTTATTGGAAATTTTAATGGTTCCTTTTGATTTGTGCACGAGTCAGTAACTAATGCGCGATCCACGAATTAACTCAGAATCGTAATTGCAACATACCTACCACACTCTGGGGTCAACATGTCTCGTCACATCATGTCACTTGGCGAATGAGTCAGGGATCAGTTATTATCAGAGTGTGTACTTACATTGATATTCTATTGATGAAAATTCTGACATCGACGATATAGGGGTTGGCGATCAGGGAGTTTACTCTTTCTTTCATGTAGTGCGTATTATTACATCTTTTTTCCGAAGCCGATCGAATCGGTCTTCGGCAAAATCCTTCCCAAGGTTTATTCATAGGAAAGAAACATTTCATCAGCTGACGCCGATGAGAGTCAGTATTTGGCTACTTTGACTCTCTAAACGATTTTTTCCACCATCATCTTCCGCTGATGCTGAAATTCTCTTGTGAGTTGGGGAAAAAATATGGGTCGTCGATTCCTCAAGTAGTTGTTAAGTATTTTAGAGTTAAGATGATTCTTTGTTGTATGTTCAAGTGAACTCTTAATCAATTAAAATGTGAAACATATAAGATAAGAGAAGGATCAGTTTCAAGCTGAGGCGAAAATGGTCAAAATTAAACTACAGGGTGGTACCCAAAAGGAAATAGTATCAAGGAATTGAAGGTTTTCGGGGATTCTGAGATCATTGTTAGACAAGTAAGGAATATTATTCATTGTAATTCGCCTCATATTAATAACTACTAGCAAGAGGTGCATAGGCTAATGGACCGCTTTGACACTTTCAATATCACCGCGATCCCAAGAGAAAAAAACATTCTTTCTGACTACTTGGCCACAACCGCTTCCTGCCTATCACCTTTAGAAGATTATTAAGCCTCTCTATTCATTGTGGAGCTTCTCTACAGACCGTCGGTGCTGAACAATATTTCCAATTGGAAGGATTCGTCTTCTCTTTCAATAATGCCATAAAATTATATGCATATAGTTGTAGAGGTTTAAATCGTGTAGATAAGTTAGCTACAGGAAATCTGAGTCTATATAAATTACTGCAATAATCAAATTCTTCAGGCATTCTTTAAAAACTCTTAAACTAATAATTCACTCAACAAAATTGTAATCTGATCAATAACACACCATGAATCAAAACATCAATCAATTTGTTGAATTCAGTTATCTAAGAAACAATAATTTAATCTGCACAACCACTTAATGAATCAATCCCTCAATGAGTATTTAACATACTGGAAAAGAGAAACGATATATTGCATATTTAAGAAGGAACAACAAATGTGAATTAAGCGAAAGGAACAACAAATGTGAATTAAGAGAAAGGAACAATAAATTCAAATTCGATAAAAGGAACAGCGTATGCGGAAATGAAAGGAATTCACAAGCGATAAACTAACAGTAATTGGAAGTGGAACAACAATCAATAATCTTCAAATGGAACATATATTCTATGCAAATGAACAACATAACTAATTCATAAAAGAATCAACACATTATCAAATCTATCTAACTGTTTTAAAAGGAAATTCAAATCAAAGAACTAAAACAGAATTGATATGATTATAGGTGAGATAGTAACTCCTTTCAATTGGGCCCATGGTGTTCAGAAGATACTGCTACCAAAAACTCAGTACGTAGGTATGCTCAAAATGCTTGAAGCTTTCATTAATTCCATAACTGATAAATCATTTACAATAGATTGTTGTACAGAATGTCAACAATTCAGAGATCTGATTGTGTTGTAAAAATACTTCGTTCTGTTGGTATCTCTCTATTGTTCACTATCATTTATATATTACAATGAAATAATTAAATTAAGCTATCCTAAAGATTGACATATCCTCAGGATTGCTTTTACTATTTATGAATATTCAAAATAAAAAGTCAATCTTCCTTTAAATCGTTTTATGCATGATTCCTTCGATATTCAATGGCCTATGCATCTTTAGGATCTCTTTAATTTTCTTGAGGTAACAACAATTGTCCATTTTCTGCATAAAATCAAAACAATTCAAACCAAAATTAAGAAAATATCTAATATCTTTCAATAATATTTCTAAAAGAATTTTTAACCATTTTTTTTCCTAATTACTTCAAAGTAATCGAAAATTCAGCAAAGAATATATCACAAACCATAGTAATAAGGAGAATATTTGTACCTTTTTCTCAACTCAACACCTCATATGATAGTTGTAAAGGAAACATTTGAAAATCTCCTTCCATATCATAAATGGGATCTTCATTAGAATTAATAACATCCCACTTACGTCTTCCAACATGTATGAACTCATCAATATTATCAACAATGTTACTAGCTTTGTGATAACATCAAGGATTTAATGCATCCAAGGGATCCTCTGGTACTTCTTCACTTTCCAAATCATAAAACAGAGGGTTTAGTACATCATCATCAAGACTCATTTCTTCTTCTTCATCAAAAAATGGAGGAGCTAGCTCTTCCAAGGGTTCCTTTACTTCTTCACCTTTTGGATCATAGAACAAAATGTCATCAAAAAAATGGAAAGGAAAATGACTCACCTCATTCTCTTCATCTTGTGCAGGAGAGATAGGATCTTGGAGAGCTTCATCAGATGGAGGAGGGAATACGAATGCTTCATCCTCATAATTCACTTCTTTAGTTAAATCCTTACTACATTTTATCGAATTATGGGAAAAATATTGTTCCTGTTCAAGGGGTTGACAATATTCTTTATAAATTTATCCTTCTATATCATAGGGTTATTAGTATTGAGTATGGTACACATACCTAAGATATTCCACAATCTCAGTGGTGAATATTTCATCCTCTAGGACTACTGCGAGATTCTGAAGGGCATCTTCATATGTCAGGAATTGTGTTTTCACAAACTCAATAAACCTACTTATGAGGTATACGAAAGATTATATACACTATATTTGCAACAACTCTTAAGACAATCTTGCAAAAAGGATGGCAGAGAAAGTATGAACAATTTTCCCAGAACATTCTCCCCTCCTAATTCTATCTCACTTATATAATTCAAGATTTATGCGATGTGAATAATTGGGAGGCCTCCAAATCTTGGAGAGTTTTTTAACCATTTTATATCAAAATAATGTGGGTATCCTTGAAATTTTTTGAAATCAATAGTCAGATACACTTGTTCCTAGGCGCCATGATCCCATAACTTGGAAATATCACAGAATTGAGAGTAAGGTGGCACCTTGAAAAGGTTAGTGGAGTTGCCAGATATCCTCTTAAGGATTATCAAAGGGATGAGGGAATCACCCTCAATGGAATCACTAGGTAAGCTTTGTAAGATAAAGTATTTTGAGGAAAATATTACCGAAAAAGTGTCATCTTGAGGAAACTTGACTCAGTGTCCCCGACAGCGACTCCCAAATCTTATTGTGCAATTTTTTCTTTCCCAAAGACAAATACAAGTGGATAATGAATTGGCGTAACAAGGATGATGACCTATCACTATCACCTTAATATGACACCTCTTTCTATTTAAGTGTAGTACCCTAGGGGACATGTCCCCAGTGACCTGGGGGTTTGAGAAGGCTAAGGTAAAAGTTATAAGAAATTCCCACTCCTCTCACAGGTCACTTTGGTCAAAAGTTCCAAGGTTTTATTGAGATGAAGCAAAAGATAACTTAAGTGTACCTGCCTAGAAAAAGACAAAAAATATAAAAATAATCCAATTTGCAAGTACCATATGATGCCAACGCTTCATAAAAACATGAACTTATGAAAGATTAAAAAAACTAATATAAAACTGAAGCAATGTAAATATTTATAACAACAATGAATATTTAGCTAAAACCACAATAATTTGGCCTCAATAATGCTTAAAAATGACAAAATACAATAGCCTTAAGTTGACAAAATGATAAGAGTTGTCAAAGGCAATTATGGCAGTGTTTAATCATCTTTTAATCTTGCTTTTAGGATGAATTTATTGTTGTTATAGATGGATTTAGCAACTTTTTTTAACAACAACAAATTAGTTAGTGAGTTAGTCTATCTTAAAGTTAGTAGGAGTTAGTAAAAGTCTTAGGGAAGATGGTTTAAGAGTTGTTTGGCCATTCAATCACTTGGAAGGAGTGGACTAGTGCCTTTTAGGGTAATGGAGTCAAGGTTAGCAACAACAAATATTAGAGGAAACAAAAATGATAATAGAGAATCTAAAGGTATGGGTGAGATGATTAAGGTATTAGAAACCTAATGCCTCAATGTCTAAACCCTAGAAGGAAATATTGCTAGAAAGTAAGTAACCTTAGGCCCTAACGATTTCATTCTTCCTTAGATTAAGTTTGAAATAAAATACATGAAGATAATGAAGTAATGCTACTAGAGTTCTACAAAGGTAGGGCTCTAGTGTATTCTTCAAAAGAGATGTCCTCTAGCAATTTCAAGTAGGTGGAAAATTACAAGGAAAAGGATAGTAACATATGCTTCTCCCCTAGGGTTTCAAACTAGCAATTTCATAATCTTAGAAATGAAAAAGTAAATTTACCATAACCATTCAAAATAAAATGAAGAATTTCAGATTTACTTACTTCATCAAGAATGATCTAGCAACAAACCCTAGTTGAAGACTTTTCACCATGAAAAATGACAAAAAACACCAAGAATAACCTCTCCAAGAAGTTGCACACCACTTAATTTCAGCCAAATACCCTTAAAGAGGGCCGAATTTCATACCTCACACTTATTTGAGTGAAAGAGGATGAACAAATGAGAGTTTATCTCTCTATTTATACAATATCGATGACCTTTAATTAAAATTTAGGTTAGAAAAGGCCGACATGGCCAAATTATATAAAAAATCTAGTTTTTACATCAATTCAAATAATTAAACCCTAAAATGTGAAATAGTGATGATGTCATGCCCTCCTAGGGTGACGTTGGGCCTCATAAGTGGGACATCAGGATCCATGAGAAAAACGTTAGGTGTTCCAAGGCCTCCAGATGATGCCACATGTACCCCCTACCACACAACTTCCTCCATCATGTCCAACTAACATTAGGTGACGTCTAGGGTCACAAGGGTGACGTCATGGGCCTCCCAAGACCATCGTTCATGGGGGAGAAATATACCTCTAGGTCTAGGCCTGCCAAAGTGTCTTTGGTGGAACATCCTTCTTTTCCTCTGGTGAAATCCTCTGGTGTCTCTTTTCCCCTGGCTGGGGTCAAAACATCCATCTGGTGGGATTTTTTCCCCATGGAGGTCCAAGTGAATCATATACCCATATGTACCTCCCCACCAAGCATGGTCCTACAACAACAAAAAGTACTCCATCCATGGGATCATAAGTCACAAGGATCATATAAATGCCAATCACGTCTAATAATCAAATTACCCTAACATGTGCATCAAACCCCCCTTTACCCACACAAATGCTCAAAGACGTTATGCAGTTTAACAAGCCAGGTTTGGAGATGGTCTCAGGATGTCCTATTGGGATAATCCTCCTCAAGTTTGGGGTGTTTCATAGGTGAATACCAATATAGTTCATGTAGGTGTATGAAATGGTGTATGTAATGTTTGGGCAAGGGGTACAGTGATAAAATGTAAATGTAGGTCTTACCTGTGGGTTCCTCTATAGAGGGCGAGTTTCACCTTGTCGTGGATGCCATTTTTTCCTATCCCATTCAATGCCTTTTATTCTTTGTCTTATTTATTTTTATTTTCATGAGAATAGTTGGGGGACACTGTCCTGGCATGGTGACCAGTGGTGACAGTGTTACCCACAATCATTTCACAAATATGAGAAGTTTGGCTCGTCATGAGGATCCCTTTCTCTTAGCTATGCCACCAACATCCACTACCCTGGTTTGGTGACTAGATGGATGGAAGTGTCATACCGCTACATGCCCATGGACCTAATAGGATGACTCATGATGAGATCTCCTATCCACCAACTACATATTGAGTTTTAATTTTATTTTATGGGTCCTCATTTCTTGCTAAGAAGCCATTTATTGATTTCTCGGGCATCCCTAGGAAGAGCATATCAAGGTTTTATTTTGGATTTTAACTTTTTCCAACTACTTTTACCCTTTGGGCCTTTAGCCCCTTCTTCCCACAAGGTAAGGTACAACCCTTACTAGCTTGGAAAACCCAATAGCCGAACCAAGGTAGGGGGATGATGATAGGGATAATGATGAAAAGTGGTAAGTATGGAAGGAATGGGC